>QLSR01000076.1:16046-59485 GCA_031780015.1 Citrullus colocynthis
TTTTTTTTTTTTTTTTTTTTTTTTTTTTTTTTTTTTTTTTTTTTTTTTTTTTTTTTTTTTTTTTGCATTCGCTTCAAGGAATGGTGTTGTTCCAGTTGGTCGAGATTCATGGGTTTTTCATTAATAGCTTATTATTTTGTTCAACCACAAGAAGACATGATATAAGCTCATAATACTTTTTTAAACCTCTTTCTCGATATTGTTGCTACAGGAGCATATTCGAGACATGAAATGTGGAAAATGTCTCCTCTAACATATCTTGATCAGTACTTTTTTCTCCGCATAACAACAATTTTGAACTAATTTTAAATAATGCGGAATTATAATCACTTACTGGTTTAAAATCTTGCAACCTTAGGTGCATTCAATCATAACAAGCTTTAGGAATAATCACAGTTGTTGATGATCATACCTTTCTTTTAAACTTTGCCGTAGAACATAGGGATCTTTTACCGTAAGATATTCAATCTTTAGTCCCTCATGAAGATGATGTCCAAGGAAAATTATGACTTTTGCCTTTCCTTAACTAGAACTACAACAAAAATAGACTTTTATGACTCCAAAAAACAGTCATTACCACATTTCTTGACTCTTTTTTTTAGTCATTTAATCGCCCATCATCTAAAGTGTATAGATGACACATGAGAAATCAGTCATCATTATTAGTTTCATGACTTTTAAACACAGTCAACAAAGAACATGTATTGACATTTATTATAAGTCATGAAAACCATTTTTCGTGACAAGTTTCTACAGTCATTAAATAATGAAAATGTTGACTTTTCTGTCAAATAAAAAGTTATCTTGACATTAAAATTCTGTCATCGAGCAACAAATAATGACACATCTAAAGTGTCAATAATACCTTAATTATGACATTTTTTTAAGGTTATTGAATTACATACATGTTATTACACCCGTGTTTCCTTCATTTTCAACACAAAATATGTACACAAACATAAAAGGTAACTTTCATATTTAATATACTTTCTACCATTACTACAAGGAAACTAACAACAACAACACTAGTAACCAAATTTTGGGTACATCATTTACATATTTAGTGTTTAGAACTAAGTGTTGGCATAATCCCAAAAAAAATATATACAGCACCTATTTGAATATCTTGGTTGGTGGGTTTCCTTACTTCAATGGCCTCGTCCAGGAACCTTGTAAAAAAAAAACATTCATTTCAGAATTTAACTCAATATATAAAGGTGAACAATAATAACAATATGCAGGTTATATATATGTTGATCGTACTTTGACAATATCATGTTATTATATACATTTGCACTGAAAACCCCATTTTAGTCATACAAGTAAGCTTCAATGAACACTTTCAAACAAAAATTATACATAGAATCACAATATAACCACATAAATAGGCTCAAAGTCACATTACAATCTCACTTTTCAACCTTAATAGCATGGATAACCTCCAAATTTAACTTATACACTAGTCTACTAGAAAGAATAAGAGTTAATTGAAAAACCTCTTTGTTTAGGGGCAGGGGGGACAAGTGAAACATAGTATAGTAGGAGCAAAACAAATATATAATTATTGTAACTTGTCCAACCTTTTAGGAGTATAACTACTAAAAAGTAGAAATACTCATACACTAGTCTATTAGAAAGAATAAGGGTCAAATGAAAAACTTCTTCATTTAGGGAAGGACAAGTGAAACATAATACAAAAAATATTTATCACAAAAAAAAAAAAAAAAGATAACTCCTTAGAACTCAAGCACATTAATCCAATACGAGCAAAACAAATATATGACTTAAATACTTTCAAACCAACATAAAAAGTACCTAAAAGCTTTTCAAGAAACAATTTAACTCCCCAAACAACCAAAATAGTTCATATGTGCACTTTGATTATCAAAATCAATTAAAAAGTACCTAAAAAATGTCTAAGTGACACAATATCAAAATCAACTCAAGAAATAATAACAACACTAAATGGATGAATTAGCTACCATAACTGTAGGATAGCCACACATAATATACATGCATTTATAAACAGAGTTTGAACTTTAATTTTAAAAAATACCTAAGTATTTTAAAGTCTATCTCCTTCCTGTTCTTGCCCCAACAATTTTTTAGTGACCTCTAAACCACAACTATGACCTCTAAACTCAAAACCAACCAAAGAATGGCTAAAAAGTGTCTAAATGACACTTTGACTCCAAAAACAAGTCCAAAATGCACAACTATGACCTCTAAACTCAAAACCAACCAAAGAATGGCTAAAAAGTATCTAAATGACACTTTGACTACAAAAACAACTCCATAATGCACAACTATGACCTCTAAATTCAAAACCAACCAAAGAATGGCTAAAAAGTGTCTAAATGACACTTTGCTTACAAAAACAACTCCAAAATGCACAACTATGGCCTCTAAACTCAAAACCAACCAAATAATGGCTAAAAAGTGTCTAAATGACACTTTGACTCCAAAAACAAGTCCAAAAATGCACAACTATGACCTCTAAATTCAAAACCAACCAAAGAATGGCTAAAAAGTGTCTAAATGACACTTTGCTTACCAAAAAAACTCCAAAATACACATGTATGACCTCTAAACTCAAAACCAACCAAAGAATGGCTAAAAAGTGTCTAAATGACACTTTGCTTACCAAAAAAACTCCAAAATATACATCTATGACCTCTAAACTCAAAACCAACCAAAGAATAGCTAAAGAGTGTCTAAGTGACACTTTGCTTACAAAAAAAAACTCCAAAATGCACAACTATGACCTCTAAACTCAAAACTAACCAAAGAATGGCTAAAAAGTGTCTAAATGACACTTTGACTCCAAAAACAAGTCCAAAAATGCACAACTATGACCTCTAAACTCAAAGCCAACCAAAAAATGGCTAAAAAGTGTCTAAATGACACTTTGCTTACAAAAACAACTCCAAAATGCACAACTATGACCTCTAAACTCAAAACCAACCAAAGAATGGCTAAAAAGTGTCTAAATGACACTTTGACTCCAAAAACAAGTCCAAAAATGCATGAATTGGCTACCGTAACTGCAGGATAGCCACAACACATTATAACTTAAACATATAAAAAAAGGTACTAAATACATGAATTGGCTACCGTAACTGCAGGATAGCCACAACCATAATTTTGAACTTTAATTTAAAAAAAATAAATACCTAAGAAGTTGAAGGTCCATCGCCTCCATGCCCTGGCCCCAACAATTTTTGAACGTCGGTCCATCTATCTTCCCATTTGACAAGTTGATTCATTAACTTCTCATTTTGCTCTGCCATCTTTGCGTACTTTTCAGTGAGTTCATCTAAAAAGTGTCTAAATGACCCCTTAAGTCCCAAAAGTTACTAAAAATGTCTAAAAAGTGTGTAAACCCTCAAGAGACTCGTTAGCTCCTAAAACAAATCCAAAATGCATAACTATGACCTCTTATCTCAAAACCAAACAAAAAGTACCTACAAAGTGTCTAAATGACACTTTAACTCCCAAAACAACCTACATAATTCTCAAGAGTCTTCACAATATCCAAGATCAACTAAAAAGTACCTAAGAAGTGTGTAAATAACACTTTAACTCCCCAAAACAACTTCAAAATACCTAAGTATGACTTACAAACTCAATACCAATCAAAAAGTAACTAAAAAGTGTCCAAATGACACTTTAACTCCCAACTACAACATTAAAATGTCTAAGTATGACTTTTAAACTCAAAACCCACTTAAAAAGTGTATAAGTTTCACTTTGATCCTCAAAACAACTTAAAAGTGCATAAAAAGTGACCAAGAAACTTATTAACTCCCAAAACAACCTAAATTCAAAGTATCTTAAGTTCCTAAAAGTGTCAAATAGAATTTTGTGACATGTTGGTTAATAAAAAAAATTACACTTGAAAGTCTTATTTGTCCACCTACAAAAGTATTCATCAAACACATAATGGCTTCAAGTGTCTAAAGAACCAACCTAAATTCAACCCATCAAGAGTGTCTAAGTGTTCTTTTGAGTTTC
The DNA here is from genome assembly GCA_031780015.1 of Citrullus colocynthis. NCBI lineage: Eukaryota > Viridiplantae > Streptophyta > Magnoliopsida > Cucurbitales > Cucurbitaceae > Citrullus > Citrullus colocynthis. Next base: position 20,061 of record QLSR01000076.1, read on the forward strand.
AAAAGCAACAAAAATGTATCTAAAAAGTGTCTAAATGACACTAATGACTTTCAAAACAACTTGAACATATATAAGTATGACTTCCGAACTCAAAATCAACCTAAAAGATCAACATTAATCATTCTCATTGCAATTTCATCATTGTCATTATAATTTCATTCAAATTTTCACATGGTATTTATAATACTTGGTAAGTCTCACAATGCAAAGTCCACTAATTTAAACTATGTGTTCCAAAACAACAACTAATCTTCCAAGATGACAACTAATCTCATTCATACATTCATTTGTAGAGGACAATTCTAGATTAAAAAAAAAAAAAAAAAACTCAATTAACAAGTCTATATAACTATGGAAAACAACTCTAGATCCAAACGAATAGTCAATAAAAAACTCACCCACGTTTAGTAACATGGCGGCAACCACCCACGTCGGTAGAAGAAGCGGTGTGGGGTGGCAGCAGCAGAAGAAGCGGCAGCAATAGGCGGCGTCGAACTGGCGGCAGCAGCGACGGCTTTGGAGGCAACAACAGCGGCGTTAGAGGCAGTGGCACCGGCGTCTAGCGGCAGCAACAGGCGGCGTCGGGCAGAGGAGCGATCGAACCTTTTTGTTAGGGCGGCAGCGACGGCGGCATCATCGTTCTTCGGGAGCCTTGTTGTGGGAAGAGGATTTTGTGGGGTGAGAGTGGGGAAGATGAAAGGAATGGGTGGAGATTTTTTATTTGTTTTATGTAAAAATAAAAGTAAAATGAAAAAGAAAAAAAGAGGGAAAGTGAGAGGAGGGAAAGTAAAAAAAGTCAAAATAGTAAAAAAAAAATCTGAAAGTTCACGTCTTTTCCCGCCAAAACCGTATTTTTCATTTTCTTACATTTAATGACTGTTTTTTTTAGTCATTAATTAATGACACAAAAAAACAGTCATCAATTCCGACAAATCCGAAAAACTTCATTTTTTCCAGCCAAAAACGCATGATTTTGGCTTTAATGACTGTTTTTTCTCTTTCTCCTCTATTTCTGTTACTGTACAAGAGTCATGGAAAGTGAAAATTGTTGTAGTGTAGAAGTCGTATTTTCTTCTTTAATTGTTTCTCCAAGATTCATAACATCTAAATGAATTTCAGCATCAAGCACATATGATAAATAATTATTACCATTGATATCAAGAGCTAGAAACTCTAATTTGGTAAGACTTGTCATGGTAAAACTATAACAAAGAAATGTATTTAAATTAAAAATTTAATAAACATATCAAACATGCATTCTAAATAATGTAAGTAATTAGCACATGTTGTATTATATATATATATTTTTAAGTATATGTCCAATATAAATAATATGTTCAATATATATATGTATGTAATATAAACATGATATTTATATAAAAATAGACATTAGACATAATACAAATTGCAACAAAATTAATGATTCAAAACATACATGCCAATGGACAACGAAAATTATAAACATACCATATGCAAGAAAATTAAATATATAATGATTCAAAACATACATGCCAATAGACAATTAAAGTTATAAATATACATACCATTGATAACGTATTATAATACATAGCAATATACCAATCTTTTTAATTAAATTATCAAGTAATGAGAATTTAGATATGCACATTTTATCCACATACTGATGATAATTCAAATAAATAAATTCTAATATATATATATATAAACTTTACAACATGCTGATATATATATAAAAAAATGATTAACAACATGATTAAATAAAAGTGGTATCACCAATTAGATCAATGCTATGAATGACAAAAATAAATACAAGTTTAGGTAAAATAAAAAGAATTACATGAATCAAAGATCTCATAGGAAATGAAGAATCATATTATACATAATATATTATTCTCATCCATGAATAATAAGATAAAGCATAAATTAAAGAATAAGATAAATTGCATCATAATATTATGATAATCAAATAATAACTTTGTAAAAATAATATGTCAATATGCTTAAAATAACATGTTCTCAACGTTTAAACCATACACATTGTATACATTGTTGGAATTTGTACCCTAAAGTCTTGTAATTGATTAGTTAATTAATTTAATTAATTATGCAATATTAATTTATTCATTAACGGAAAAATTTAAGGTTATTGCATGAAGTCTTGAACATGTATGTAATTGACATATGGGTGGTTCATGTTCGAGAAATAACCTAAAGGTCTATAACATATGGATAAGGTTGAGTGTCTTATCCTTATGACACTATGGATATGACCCACTTTGTAACAGTTACAAATGGTTTGATCCAAGCCGTTCATGTGGAGACATATGAGTGGGGATATCTTATACAAAGAGTTTGTATAAGACCGGACCGCGATATATTTAATCTCTCTTTGTAAATCCGTTAATTGATGAGATTGATATTTCATAGGATGAACTTGTGCGACTCGATCTTAATCCCGAGTGACTTATGAACTTCTATCTATGAAGTTTGTTATTTGATTTGCATGGGTGAGAGTGGCTCGAGTTGCCTACTCAATAGGGCTACCATTTTGGGGATTTGATAAATGGGGAGTTAGGAACATAACTTCACAAAATGAAATTCACTCCTTCCCAAATAGGGTAATTAGATGAGTTGCTACCTTAATTGTTGATTTCGGGTCTTGAACAAGGAGCCCAACCCTCTCACTGGTCTGATAAGGACTTAGTTTATGGTTAGACCATAAATAAATTGTTCATTAGAGAAAACAGTGGTACTTAAGAAAAATAGGTAATTACAGGGGTAGAACGAACATTCGACTCAGTTGTAATTATGAACAACTCGTGAAGGATCGACTTGCTTATACCGATTATATCCATGGACACAACTTGTCCTACAGTGCATAAGAGTTCAACTATGAGTCTATGGTGGTTTGCCCTGTAGTTCATGAATGAAAATTAATTTAACTAAAGAGTTTAATTAATTAATCTTAGATAATTGGAGCTTATAATCTGTAGGTCCATAAGGTCCCCTTGCTAGCTCACCACGGACCAACAAGGATCAACTATGTTGAAAGAAATATTTGAAATGTTCAAATGTATGAGGAAAAATATTAATTGCATTAGATACAATGAATTATATGATTTATTATAAAGTTTATTTGAATAAGATTCAAATTATAGTTTTATATTATGGAGAACTAATTTATTTGAATATAATTCAGACAATTAATTATTTATTTGGATGAAATCCATATAAATAAGTAAAGAGAGAATTAATTAACTAATTTGAATTGGATTGAAATAATTAATTTTTTAATTTGGACGAGATTCAAATTAAACATTATGCATAAGATAAATATTTAAATATGATCTAAATATTTTAAATAATTTAATATGAGATATTATTTGGGTAGATATTTATTAATATTGGATATTATTAAATATTTAATTTGGGGTTATTTTAATAGGATCAGGAGAAACCCATAGACTTCTATAAATAAGGCCATTGGGAGTCCTCATAGAACATCATCTACAAGAATAATCTCTACGATTACTCTAAAACTCTCCCTCTAGAAATTCTCCCAATTTCTTATAAAAGTTCTAAAAAGATTCTTCTTTCCATTCCCTCTATTCTTTCAAGGAGCGGTTCCCACAAACCGGATCCTTGCCAAAATCATAACAAGGAAGATGTTTTGGAAAAAGGAAGACTACAAGGAGAAGACTATAGGTTCTAGGAGAAGATTTTGCTGAAATTATAGATCGGAAAGGTACGTTGTTATGTTGGGTTTTATGTCCTAAAACTCGTAGTTTGTAAACTTTGGAACATATTCTCAATAAAGTTGTTATTTAGGTTTATTCAGTAAAGTTGTTATTAAATATGTGAATTGAATTTATTAAACATAATATATGAAGAACCCCAGGCAATTTGAATACTTAGACTTTATGTGTAGACATAAAAGTGGATCAAGTTTAGGTAATAGCCAAAACGGTCTATAGTATAAGGATTACGTTAGGTACCTTATCCTAGGGACATTATGGATGCAACCCACTTTGTATTTGATACAAACAATGTGATCATAGATTGTTCATGTAGAGATATGAGAATGGGGGCATCTTGTGAATGAGTTTGCATAAGATCGGACCATGAAATAAACATTTTTACTTTAAAACGCTGGTTATTATTAATACTGATTATTTTAAATTAATAGCCTAGGTAACTTAATCTTAATCTTGAGCTAACTATGAACTCCTGTTTATTTGGGATTATTCTTTAATCTGCATGGGTGAGAGTGGCCCGAGTTTGCCGACTCAATAAGCCTTCCATTTTAGGGATAAGACCAGGTAGATAGCTAGGAACATAGTCTTGCGAGATGGAGTTCACTCCTACTTAATTCTAGGTTAGTAGAGAGGTTGTTCCCTTAAGTGCTGACTTCGGGTCTTGAACAAAGGGCCCCACTCTCTCATTGGCTCGAGAGAAACTCAGTTTGATGGTTGGACCATAAACTAATTGCTCATTAGAGGATTAGTGGGACTTAAGGAATGAGATGTAATTACAGGGATAAAATGGTAATTTTGACCCAGCTATAATTATAAACAACTTGTGAATGATTGACTTACTAAGACAAAAATATATCTATAGTGAGAAGAATGTACGTACTAGGCTATAGTGGAGTGTCCTAGTAGTTAACGAATGTTAATTAACTAGGTTAAAGAGTTTAACCGATTAATTTTGGATTATTGAAGCTCATGATCTATAGATCCATTGGGTCCCCTTGTTAGCTCATGGACTAAACCTTGGAATAGTGTGGTGAAAGAATTTGAATTCGTTTCAGGAGTAAGTTTTATGGTTTGTTCATTTTAATTATGAATTAGATGAAATTGGAAAGATGGCAATATTTAAATATGATTGAAATATTAATCGGATGCATAGAGATTCATTAGGTTGAAAATTAATATTATTTAAAATTAATTAGTAAAATTAATTTTAATTTGGAATTTGAGATTTCAATTTTTAATTTGGGAAATTAAATTTGGAAGTTGGATTTTTCCACTTTGCATGTTGAAGCAGGAGGTGGGCGGATGTTGTTCTTTCTTAACTCATTTTCAAACACCACTTGATTGAGTAGGTTAACCACCAAATTAGGTGACTTTGTGCATGTAGATGGGATCTGCATGGTTTTTTCTTTAAATAGAAGAAAGATTTTTAGAAGAGAGGTTGATCTTCTTGGCTAATTTTGCTGTAATTCTCCACATACTCAAAACTCTCCAAAAACTGGTTGTTCTTCACAAATTACTCCAAATTCATTACAATTTGGATCTCAAAATCCGTTCTAAGGCCAGTGAATAATGAGAAGACTCTTGTAGTAGTCCACGAAGTGTTCGTGATAGAAATTTGAAGGAATTTGATTCAATTTTGAGTTACAACAAGTAAGTTCTAAACCTCCGTGTTTTGGTTTTAGAACAAGCATGTTTAATCTTCAAAATTAATGAAATTAGAGTGCTTGAGATCTTGATTGCTTCCTATTGGGTTCCTAACTCCTTCAACTTAACCTTTTCTTAACTATTTGTATTTTTAATTCTTACAAGAAATCAAAGAATGTAATCACACGTTTCCGCCAGGATTCAATTCCCTTCATATATGATTTGATACATAGACACTGTATACTTAGAATGTTCAGAACACAAAACAAAAACAAAAAACAAAATTAACCTACCTTCTGCAAATGAAAGTGGTAGAGTCGTGTTGATAATGTATTATAAAATAAAAACAATACAAGATCAAAGAAAGAACAAAGGAAGAACAAAAGAAGCAAAGTAGAGAGAACAATTAGATTCAATTGTAGTGTCTTACAAAGGCATCATATGCCACTATTTTTAGGACATGAAATGGTGTATATTACAATATGAAATTCAATGAGAGGTTATGAAATTTTGTAACCTATGTAGGTTATGGATATCTACACTAATGTTATTTATAATATATATTACATTTATAATAATATCATCTATTATTGTGTTAAAGTATTGCATACTGTAATGTCAAAAAATACTTTTTAAATAAAAAATAGTAATATTTTTTCATTAATTTGATAATTTATGAAATCTTGATCATTTATGTAAATTATCAACCGAAAAAAAATATTTCTTTCGAGCTTTACAACCCGACTTTTCTCTCTAAACCTCATAAATAGAACCAAAAGCATAACTTGTTGATACTAAAATTTGGTACCAATTGTAAATTTGTAATTTTTGGGAGGAATTAAACAAACACTTTATATAATAGAGAAAAAACTCACACTGATGTGTTGTTTGGCCACTGACACTCTAAGGATCAAGTCAGTAATAGTTTAGAGAGCCAGAGAGTATAAAAGTTTGAGATGTATTTTAGCGCCCCTCAAATCTTACGAGCCCGCATTGATTATACAGAAATAGGTTTCGTAACGTTTATTCGCTAATTAACTTCTTAGGTCATTAATACACCTGTTATGAACTGTTGTGGACCATCATATTTATTACACTAATGACCCAAGCATGTGCACAACACTTAGACATATTCTTTACTTTCATAGGATCGGCCTCCTCTAGCTCAATGACCAACCTATGGATTGATCTTCAACCCTATTATGGTTTCATTTGTAGTGTCACATTCCAATTTGAAAAGTTCTCTCCTTTCTTTCTTTCTTTCTTTCGATCTTGAGTTTAGATGAAAGCAAGAATCCAAGAGTCTTTCCAAATCTGAATAGTTCAAGGTTGTAGTTTTACTAGAATTATATTTAGGACAACGCTTATCAGAAGCGTGCCTCAACTACTTATTGACGCTTCAACAATATCTTGAAGTTTTTTGTTATTTCACTTTATAAGCCTTGTTATACCATTTGACTTACTTTTGAGTTCAACATTATTATTATATACAGTGTGTGTATTGTTGTATTGTAGATACTATATCTAGTTGAGGTGTAATCAGTTTGCTAATGTATTGAGTTCTTAATAAATCGTGTTCTCCAACAATTATCTGAGTGGGTTGGGTCTCTTGTTTTTATTGATGTAACATTATAGTCAGTTTTATGGTTGGTTGTTTCCTTAATTAACAAAAAAATATAGAGATAAAAAGTATTATTTAAATCTAAAAAGATTAATCATAGCGGAGGTCGAATACCCAAAGTTTCAATAACCTGAATCAGATCCCCAACCCATGTTTGCACACCATTGCATTCCAAAATATAAGCAAACATCAATGTGGATTTTATTCCCATTAAAAGTTCTACCAACCTTTTCTAACAAAGATATTTCCAATTAAAAGTTCTACCAACCTTTTCTAACAAACATATAAATTAAACAAGCATATAAATAGTTGAATATTATCACAATTTTGTGAAAGAAGTAAAAATAGATGAATTTAATATAGGTATTTAAATTCATTGCTACTTAGTGTCAAACCATTCAAATTGAATTGAAACATCAAAATGGGTGATATTTAATGTATTGGATATTTATAATGTTGTGAAAGAAGTTAAAAATTGGATGAACTTAATATGTAGATTAAATTCCTTTGTGAAACTTTCAAATTAGATTGAAACATCAAATTGGATGATGTTTCATTTACAAATTTATCTTTCATAAGTTAAATTCAAAGGTTAAATTTGTAGTTTCTTCCATTTGAATGAGTTATGTTTAATTTTGGTTAAATAATAGTTAAACTTTGACAAATAATTCAATTCTGTATTTTTTTTATTTTATTTTGAAGAGTTACTATGTTGTTAGCCTATAAATAGCAACTTGTTTCTTCATTTTGAGTACCTCATTCCAATTTGATGAGTTATCTCATTTCTTTCTTTCGTTTGATCTTAAGTTGAGTTGAGAGCAAATATCCAAGAGTTCTGCCAAATTTGAGGAGTTCAAAGTTGGTGTTTTATCAGAATTAGTCGTTTTAACCTACTAAGACGATCGTAGTAATCTGCTTACAACCCTGTAAAGCAAATAATTGTCTTCAGGACAATGCTTATCAAAAGTGTGTCTCGGCTACTTATTGATGTTTCCACAAGATCTTGAGGCTTTTTGGTTATTTCAATTTATAAGCCTTATTATATCATTTGGCTTACTTTTGCTTTTGAACATTATATTGTATACAACGTGTATTGATGCCAAATTTTAGCCAAGGAAAATTTGTAATTTGGGGAAGAGAGGACTTGCAAAACAAGGAAAATGCTTTGATGCCTAAGTCAGTAAGAGAACTAAATAATGGAAAAGAAGTCAGAAGTTCTTAATTACCTCATATGAATCCATAATGGTGTATTTATTGGAAATTTAATCTAGGGTTTATCTAGTTCAACTAGGATTAAGATATGAGTTTCCTAATCTCACATAAGCTAGGTTATTTCTCAAGCTAAATGAGTGCTTCATATAAAAAATACATGTTTTTAGGTCTTATTTTAGTAGCTTTTCTTGGAAAAAATGGTCTTTTGCATGTTAAAATTTCCCATAATATGTGATAAATTTCCAAAAATTGTCGTCGATGCGCCTACATCAAAACCCTAGTTCTAGAAATGATGAACTAGTCGGCCACAATTGCGATTTACTCAATCTTCAGCCATTCTTCAGCATCGATTTGACTAGGAAGCCTCAGGAACGTGGATTTCGGCCCTACCTAACCCCTTTCTTTCAAACATTCAACTTCCTCGACCCGAAATCAGTCCATTCTACAAAGATTTTCCACTCAACTTACTAGCCTTCCTCTAAGAACGAGAGTTCCTCTAGAGTTATTAGGTTTTATGGTTTCTCTACCCCGTGAGAGCGTGTGTAGAGAGAGAGAGAATTGGTCCTTGAGAGAGGAAAATTCATCCCTAGAGTTTATTAGAGAGTTAGAAATTCATTTTGAAGAGTGTTACTATACTTTTCAGCACTTATTTCCATTTCACTTTCTTCTTTGTTATTCTTTGCACATTCATCTTGTACTTATGATTTTGAAAGTAATGAAAATGATTCACTTATTCTTTATCATGAGCTAAATCCATCAAGGGGTTCAACTATCTAGATGCACTAAGGATTCATAGCTTGAGCAATTGTTAAAGTATCATTTCTTGCATTACTTGCACATTTCCTTTGTTGATTGTATGGAAAGCATTGTTAATTTAAATTGGCCACTTAAGTTAGCAATTTAGTGGAGTCCTAATACTGCGAAGGTTAGGGTCTAAGCGGATTTCACAAGATAATATGGTGTTAAAGCCTAGAAATAGAGAACTTTGTTAACACTGTAAGAGAGTTGGCACATGGGAGGACTGGCAGTCGGAATTTGTCGCCCAATTCCGTGCCAAATAAATTTTCCTAACTTACCCACAGTAGTAGTGACAAGTCAGGTCGAACACAGGGACCCCTCGAATTTCACAGTTGGAAAGTTTAGAATTCAAGGTAACAAAAGGGGATTTTTGTAAAATAGTTGATTGCAAGAAACTTAAATTGCATAAAAATAAAATGTGGAGGTAAAAGAAGTAAAATTCAATCGAAGAAAGCTCTAGCTTGGGTTACGCAGGATTTCCTTTGTTCTATGTTCTTATCATTGGTTCGTTGTTACTAAATTCATTGAAGCTACCACCTAATCAATTCAACTGGAAATGCCAGAATTGAATTGCCCTAGTCGACAAGTTAGATTTAAGCAAATAGATAAAAAGCATGCAAAATTTGACTAAACTTAACCACATTAAGTTCAAGGAAAAATTAGGCGGAACATTCAACTGGAAAGACCTAGATTGAATGTTCTATCGATTTAATCCTAGGTTGATTAGAACAATGTACATCACCATCTAGATTTGCAAGCTAACCTAACCTATTGCTTCCTATGATTGACATACAACAAATTGTCACGAATTGTAATTCAATCAAAGCAATAATCAAAACCCCAGCGTTACAAATTGATCATAATTCTTGAAAAACTCGGGATTAAATCATGCATCACTTGAATCAAGTTCAAAACCTCAAAAGAACATCAATTATAAGGAAAATCCCTAATACCCAAGCTAGAAAAAGGTTACCTTAGCCAATAATCGGGGGTTCAAGTTTCTAGGTATGAAAAGAAGAAAAGAGGAGAATCGAGCCAAAAGTCGGCTGGTTAGGTTTTTTTTAACCTAGAAGCTGAGGATTTCTTTATAAAGAATCTGTCGCAACGCCGCGATGCTGACGCAAATCTGCCGCATGAAATTTCGGAGCGCCGCGATGCCTATTGCGCTTCATCAGTGGATCTCCTCGAGAAAAAGCGTCGCTGCTGCACCTAGGCAGTGCCACGGCGTCGTGGCTTTAGGGGCATTTTGGTAATTTTGGAGTTCAAGTTTTCGGTTGATGCCGTGGAACTTCTTTTTGGTTCGTTTTAGCTTGATTTTGTTGCTAACACCCCGTTCTACCTATTAAGTGCTTGAAACCTACAAAATAACATAATAGACACATTAATAAATAGCACAACGATCCCAAGTTAAGCTGAGGAAGATAGCACATTTTAGGTGCTATCAAGGACCATCTTCAATGGTTTACATGTCAGCTCGCGGCTAACTATAAATTGAGACGAAACCTTTATTTTTTGACATCTTTAATGGTTCACCTGATGTAAGTTATTTTTTGTTTGATATTCTTGAATGGATTAATTTGTAGACAATAATTGTTTTGTTGTATGTGGTGAAATTTATCTAATTTTCAAATAGTTCATGATATTTTTCCCAACTTTTAAGATGTTGAGTGAAAATATTTTGGACTGTTATTTGAGTTTTGTTTTTACTTTAACCAATGAATTGAGCTATTGAACTGATAGTGTGAATGGTTTTGTTCCCTTAATTGTGAATAGATGTAAACAAGTTTGTTAAGTATGTCTATGCAACATGAAGATTTAGTTGTTTTAGAACCTAGGAATGAGGATGAATTATTTGAAGATTCAAATGCACAAAATGAGAATAAATTAGTACATTTCGAGATATTCACACAAATAGATTGAGAAATTACTAATTCAATTTGTGAAGAGTGGTCGATAAGGAGAAAATGCATAAAAGACTCAAATCCTTTACGGAAAAGGATGTTATTTGGCACTAAGGAATATTTACAAATGGTTGTTAAAAAATATTGTGTAACACAACACTATCAAATTGTTGTAGTAGAGTTAAACCAAGATATGTGGCATGTGAAATGTAAGTTGTGGAAGGAGGGTTGTGATTGGAGGTTGCGTGCTTGTAGGCGTAAAATACATGGGAATTTATCCTTGTGGCAAGCACCGTGATCATTATGTAAGAAGAGATGTAGTAGATGAACCACCAATATCAAATGATTATTTACTTTGGTATGACTCAATTACAAGACGATATATCACACTAAGGGCGCTTATTATTATTGCATGGTAAGAATTTTATTATTTATTTTATTCAATTTCATTATTTGCATATTATTTTACATTGATTGTTTTTCTTCATACAGAATAATTTTGTTTAGGATAAACAACAATATTTAGTGCAACATAATTTACCAAAGTTAAATTCAATGTGCAATCAATGTATTGTAAGTGTAGAAGATATCATTCAATAGACACGTAAACTTAATGTTGTTAACATTAATAGAACCTCATGTACCTAATAATCCAATTCAAGCTCTCCTAAAGACTTCCTAGCAGTTTAAGGAGACATCGCATCAAGTTCTGGTCATCAAAATGAGTATTATGCATCTAATACATTTCTGTCTATTATCACACAACAAAACATTGATGATATAATTCATCATCAACAACACTTTGAGGTTCCTGTACCTCGTCGTGGCCAGCTTGAGAGAAGATGACCACCGTGTGACACATGAGTTTCCATTAACTTGCAATTGATAAAACTCACACTTTAGATGTTGTTTTATTTAGGAATATTTATCATTATTTGCCTTATTATGTGTCGAACTTTATACTTTTAATGTTTGAGTTGAAAAAAATAAATTCACCTAAAATTAAGTGCTTGTCAACAAAATTTATGTTTAAAAAAAAAAAAAGGATTCGTGGACCAGGTCCGCGAGTTCGGTTTTATCGTGGATCCAGTCTACGACTTTTGTCCATGTGGCAAATGATGGGGCAAATGACATGGGTGTTGACCAGTCAGTTGACTGGAAATAATAAAAAGTGGACTTGGTCCACGTTTTTGTTTGGAAGTCTTGAACTGAGTCCACATTTTTCTTGGAAAATTGTGGACCCGGTCCACGATTACACCACCTATTTTTTAAAATAGTTTTTCCACTAGCATAAATTTGACATATTTTTTCACTTTTATATTATTTTCAAAATATGTTCCACACTATTCTATTTTTTTCATTTTTTTTCAAAAAATACATTATTTCTGAAATTAATTCTATTTTGACAACCATTTTAAAATACTTGCTTGTTTTTGTTGTTAAAATAAAATTTTAGTAATGTAACTTTTACAAAATGTTAAGTTTTTTAAATGCAATTGTTAATCTTCGAGTTTATAAGAATAGTTGCATTTGATTCTCGGACTTTCTAAACCGTTACTAAGGTCCCATTTAATAACTATTTTATTTTTTTATTTTTGGTTTTTGAAATTTAGGCTTATTTTCTCTCATATTCTTACAATGGCATGCCTCATTTTTAAGTACAATAGTTGAAATCTTAGCAAATTCCAAAAACAAAAACAAATTTTTAAAAACTACTTTTTTTAGTTTCCAAAATTTGGCTTGGTTTTAAAAACACTCATAAAATGTAACCAACAAAACTTGAAAATCAGTGAATGAAAGTGGAATTTGTAGGCTTAATTTTCAGAAACCAAAAACCAAAAGCTAAATGGTTACCAAACGAGACCTAAGTTATTAAGAATAAGTTCAAAAGGTCATTGAAATAAGTTTTAATTATTTTAAATAATTTAAAAAATTATTCATTAAAGTTTTAAAAACAAGGGCCACACACGCTAATTTTTAAAACTTCGGAGACTTAAAATATACATTTCCAAAATTTATAGTTCAAACACACCTATTCTTCCAACAACTTATAGACTAAGGTAGCAATTTTTCTTATTTATTTTCAAGCTTCTTTCAATTTCAGATGCCTCTTTCGGGAGACCTGTCTTGTACTCCATTATCTACTATCTTTTCACAAATCTAACTTGAGAAGTTTTTTAGTCACTTAAAAAAAAAAGAAAAAAAAACTTATTAATCATTATCGACTATCAACTATATATACTTTCAAAAGTTAGCTTCGTCTCCATCATTATTTCATAAAGTTAAACTCACTAATCACGTTACAAATAGCTTTGTTGATTAAGTTAGATTATTGTCACTCTCTACTCTCTATTAAGAACATCTTAAGCTTCAACCAAATATTAGGAATGACAAAGAAACTTACGCCAACTTCGTGAAAACATTGGAATTTATTATGAATATTATAACAAATTAGATGTCCATTATATAATTGAGTTTAACGGCTAAAGGTCATGTGTCTACTAATGACACATCCTTAATGGCCATGAAATGCCACCACCTACTGGCCAAATTGCCTATAAATAGAGGTTTTTGGTGGATATTGAAACACACACATTGGAGAAATTTGAGAAATCATTTTCCATAAAATCCCAGTTTCTTTATTTAGTCTATTTGATTATTTTATTTCCTTTGATTATATTATTATTTTAATATTAAAATTTATTGATTTTCGTGCTCCCTTTTTCGTCATGTTGCTCCTCAATTTTACAACACATTATCAGCACGAGCTCTTGTCATTTTCCCCTTGAAGGTAGGTTCTGAAGGTATGTTATTTTCTCTTTATTATAATTAGTAAATTAAACGTTGTTTTGCATGTTTAGTATATATTAAATTGCTAATATAAATACAACTCTTTGTGATAGTGTTATCATGGCAAATATTACAAAAATAGAATTTGCAGCCCTTGACATTAATGGAAATAATTATTTGTCATGGGTGCTTGATGCTGAAATATATCTAGATGCCATGAACTGGGAGAAACAATTAAAGAGGGAAATACAACATTCATTCAGGAAAAAACAAAAGCTATGATTTTCCTTCGCCATCATCTCCACGAGGGATTGAAGATGGAATATTTAACAATAAAAGATCCATGTATCATATAGAAGAATTTAAAAGAGAGATATGATCATCAGAAAACAGTCATTCTTCCTCAAGCTTGTTATGAATAGATACATTTAAGGCTCCAAGATTTCAAATTAGTAAGTGACTACAACTCTGCATTATTTCAAATCAGTTCAAAATTATTGTTATGCGAAGAGAAAATTACTCATGCGGATATGTGGAGAAGACATTTTCTACATTTCATACCTCAAATATGTTTATATGCAGCAGCAATATCGAGAGAAAGGTTTTAAACAATATTATGAATTAATTTCATGTCTTCTCATGGCTTAACAAAATAATGAGCTATTGATGAAGAACCACGAATCTCGACCAACTAAAACACCATTCCCTGAAGTGAATGTTGTAAATTTTAATAGTCGTGGTCGAGGTCGTGGTCCTGGTCCTGGTCGTGGCAGAAGAAGAAATAGTTATTATTTCGTGGTAGTCACTTTAATCATCCAAATTTCAATTGAACCACCCGAAATGATGATCATAAAGGAAAAGCTCCACAAGATAAAAATTCAAAAGGTGATGAGCATAAATGCTTACAATGCGGGATGACTGGGCACTAGTCTCGTGTTTTTTGTACATTAAAACACCTAGTTGATCTCTATCAAGCTTCCCTGAAGGAAAAAGGGAAAAATGTGGAAGCAAATTTTGCATACCAGGATAATGATATATTTGACCCATCCAATATGACAAATTTGGATGTGGCAGACTTCTTTGAATCTCCAAAAGAGAAAATCAGCACAAATGATGACATAACAAGTGTTTCTTATGATTTTAAGAATATTTAGAATTGTTTTATCTATCTATCTTTCATGTTTTTTAAGTTAAACTTTGTATTTCAAGTTTTGTTTTTTCTTATTGTAATTATCTTGTTTAAATGAAGAATCATGGACAATTTTCATATGTTGAGGACTAAAAAATGAGGAATAAAGATCTATGTCTGGCAGACTATGTAACTACACATACGATACTTATAAATAGAAAATATTTTTCCAAATTGACAATGCTGGAAGCAAAAATAAATACAATATCAGGTTTTGCAAACCTGATTGAAGGATTTGGAAAAGCAAATATTATTTTGCCTAGAGGAACAAAATTTACAATTAACAATGCATTGTTCTAGTCAATCAAAGAGAAATCTATTAAGTTTTAAAAATATACGTTGCAATGGTTATCATATTGAGACTGATAGAAAAAAAAGTAGAATATCTTTATATCATATCTCCTGTCTCACATGAAAAACGTATATTGGAAAAGTTGTCTGCTTTATCTTCTGGATTATATTATATTCATATACTAGTCATTGAAACATATGCAACAATGAATCAGAAGTTCATGAATCCAGATATATTTACAATTTGGCATGACCGGTTGGGTCATCCATGATCTATAATGATGAGAAGAATAGTTGAAAATTCAAATGGATGCCCATTGAAGAACCAAAAGATTCTTCAATCTAGTGAATTAGTATGTGATGCTTGCTCTCAAGGCAAATTAATAATTAGACCATCACCAACTAAAGTGGGGACTAAATCACCTGCATTTTTAAAATGAATTCATGGTGATATATGTGAACCTATTAACCCACCAAGTGGACCATTTAAATACTTTATGCTATTAATAGACGCATCTAGTAGATAGTCACATGTGTGATTATCAAGTTGAAACCTTGCATTTGCAAGATTACTTGCTCAAATAATTAAGTTAAGAGCACAATTTCCTGCTATACAATTAAGACCATTCGTCTTGATAATTCTGGTGAATTCACATTCCAAACTTTTGATAATTATTGTATGTCAATTGGGATAAATGTTGAACATCCTATAGCTCATGTTCAAACATAAAATGGTTTAGCATAATCATTTATAAAACGTTTGCAATTAATTGCTAGACCATGACTTATGAGAGCTAAGCTTCCTACATCTGTATGGGGACATGCTATTTTGCATGCTGCATCACTTGCATGCATTAGGCCAATAACTTATCATAAATACTCACCATTTCAATTAGCTTATAGCCAGGAGCCAACTATTTTCCATCAAAGAATTTTTGGATGTGCAGTATATGTCCAATTGCTCCACCACAATATACTAAGATGGGTCCTCAAAGGAGGTTAGGAATATACGTTGGATATGATTCCCCATCAATTATTAAATATCTTGAACCCTTGATAGGTGATGTATTTACTGCACGATTTGCTGATTGTCATTTAATGAAATAAATTTTCCAACATTAAGGGGAGGAATTAAGAAGTTGGAAAAGAAAATTGCATGGAATGCATCATTATTGTCTCATTTAGATCCCCATACAAATCAATGTGAACTTGAAGTTCATTAAATAATTCATTTGCAAAATATAGCAAATCAATTACCAGATGCATTTATAGATGCAAAGAAAGTAACTAAATCATATATACCCGTTGCAAATGTTTCGTCGAAAATTGATATCCCAACACAGCAAGTTGTTAGTAATGAGTCTAGAACATGTCAGAAGCGTGGTAGTCCAGTGAGTTCCAAAGATAAAAATCCTCGGAAAAGAAAAATAAACGATAGTAAAAAAGATTTGATTGAGAATGTAAATATCCATGAAGAAACCCTAGACATGACTAATAATACGATTACTAAAGAAGGTGAAATACCTAAAGATAATAATGAGATTTCAATAAATTATGTCATGACAGGAAAAGATGGAATCGAACTAATATAGTTATTGATAACATTTTTGCATACAATGTTGCACTTGATATTATATATGAAAATAAGGATCGTGAACCAAAATCTGTTGAAGAATGTTGACAGAAAAAAGATTGGCTTCAATGGAAAGAAGCAATTGAGACACAATTAAACGCACTTTCAAAACGTCAAGTTTTTGGACCAGTAGTCCGGACACTAGAAAATGTCAAATCTGTGGGATACAAATGCGTATTTGTGAGAAAAAGAAATGAAAAGAATGAGATCACAAGATATAAAACAAGACTAGTCGCACAAGGTTTTTCATAAAGACCTAGTATTGATTATGAGGAGACATATTCTCCAGTGGTGGATGCAATTACATTAAGATATTTAATTGGTCTGACTATGTATGAAAATTTGGACATGCATCTTATGGATGTAATCACAGAATATTTATATGGATCTCTTGATAATGACATTTATATGAGAATCCCAGAATGATTTAAGATACCTGAAATACATAAATCAAATTCTCGAGAACTATATTCAATAAAGTTACATAGATCACCATATGGATTGAAACAATCAGGACGAATGTGGTATAAAAGCCTGAGTAGATATTTGTTGAAAGAAGGATATCAAAATAGTCCAATACGTCCATGTGTTTTTATAAAGAAATCACAGTCAGAATTTACGATTATTATCTGTATATGTTGATGACCTAAATATAATTGGAACTCCTGAAGAGCTTTCAAAGGCAATAGAATATCTTAAGAAAGAATTTGATATGAAAGATCTCGAAAAAATAAAATTTTGCCTTGGATTGCAAATTGAGCATTTAGCAGATGTGATATTTGTTCATCAATCAACCAAAATTTTTTTTAAAAAGATTCTATATGCACAAAGCACATCCATCAAACATTCCAATGGAAGTTCGTTCACTAGATGTGAAGAAAGATATATTTCAACCTCGAGATAATAATGAAGAACTTCTTGGTCCTGAAGTATCATATCTTAGTGCAATTGGTGCACTTATGTATCTTGCTAATAATACAATACCAGATATTGCATTTTCAGTAAATTTATTAACTAGATACAGTTCTTCTCCAACAAAAAAAAACATTGGAATAGAATTAAGCATATACTCCATTATCTCCGAGAAACAACCGATATGAGTTTGTTTTATTCAAATAAATCAAATTTTGATTTAGTTAGTTATGTAGATTCTGGATATTTGTCTAATCCACAAAAAGCTTGATCTCAAACAGGCTATCTATTCACTTATGGAGGAAGGCGATTAGTGAAATAGACCATAACATCAACTTCCTCAAATCATGCTGAAATTCTTGCAATCCATGAAGCTAATAGAGAATGTGTATGACTAAGATCAATGACTCAACACATTTGTGAAACATATGGCTTGTCTTCTAGTAAAAATCCTCCAACAACATTATATGAAGACAACACAACATGTATAGTCCAAATCAAAGAAGGATATATTAAATCAGATAGAACAAAACATATTTCACGAAAGCTTTTCTATACTCATGATCTTGAAGAAAATTGCGACATCACTATACAACAAATTTGTTCGAAGGATAACCTTGGAGACTTATTTACAAAATCATTACCAACCACAACCTTTGAAAAATTGGTGCAGAACATTAAAATGCGACGACTTGGAGATCTCAAATGATGTTCCTATGAGGAGAAGCAAATGTATTGTATTCTTTAAGAAGATTATATGAAATATGTACTCTTTTTCCTTCACTAGGATTTTCCCATTGGGTTTTTTCCTAGTAAGGTTTTAACGAGACATATTATATATATAATGGGCATCTAAGGGGGAGTATTATGAATATTATAACAAATTAGATGTCCATTATATAATTGAGCTTAGTGGCTAAAAGTCATGTGTCTACTAATGACACATCCTTAGTGGCCATGAAATGTCACCAACTACTTGCCAATTGCCTATAAATAGAGGTTTTTGGTGGATATTGAAACACACACATTGGAGAAATTTGAGAGATTATTTTCCATAAAATTCCACTTTCTTTATTTTAGTCTATTTGATTATTTTATTTTCTTTGATTATATTTATTTTATTATATAATTATTTTAGTATTATAATTTCTCAATTTTCATGGTTTCGTTTCCGTCATGCTACTCAATGTTAAAACAGAATTAAAGTTATTGTTTTCTTACTTTTTCCAATGCTTTTTTCTGGGTCCTATGTTCTTTTAAATTGCTTCTCAAAACTAAAGTAGCCAACTTGGACAACTAGTTTCTATTTTTTAAGTGCATTGGCTCTAAATATAACCTAATCATAGCCACACAATTATCAAAAAGAATAATAAATAATGGAGTAGTTTTCACCTAAAAAGAATGATTTTTCGTTTTCTTAAGTGACATCCCTAGATAATTGGCTTGTAAGTTGTAAAGAAATTTGGTAGATTCTTAAAGTTGTTTTTGTGTGTATATTTCCCCGATACACATGTGTATGACAAGACATTAATGACTATTATAAAGTTAAATGGCATCAAAAGTAAACAATGGATCAAAAACTTAATGTTACTAGGTACAATTTTTTATAGAGAAAAATTTTAGTTTGTGTAATTCTAAATTTGTGTCTATAAATTAAATGATCTTTGTACAATAAATCGACTAGGTTAAAAATTAAGATTTATTTGAAGGAATACTCAGTTAAATTTTATGGTCTCTTAAAGTTAAAATGCATTCTTAGGTCCCTAAACTTTTTAGATTTTGTGTTTGATTTCATATTTAATAAGTTTTTTATATATTATATATATTCTAAAATGTTAAAAATTAATTGTTATAACATATATAAAATTTAACAAAAAATTTAAGTTTAGCGTCTAATAAGACCTATTGTACATTTTTTATAAAAAGAAAAAAAATCAACGTAGTATCTATTATTTACTAAATTGAAATTTTAAGGGTGAATTAAGATAAAAGAATATATTTTATGTTTAATAAAAATTTTAATTTTAATTTTTTTAACATCTTATGATACAAAATTGAAAATTCATAGATATATTAGACATTTGTGTAACTTATTAGAAACAAAAATAAAATTTAAAGATTTATTACACAGTTTGATTAAATTTATAATCTAACACTTAAATAAATTTAAATACATTGATATAATATTTGAATTAAGTACATTTAAATTATATAATTATCCAAGTACATATAATGAAATTTGAAATGTAAAACTAAGTTTAAACAATTAGTCTTTCTCTGCCCCACTGATCACTCAGTAAAGATTTTTTATGTTAACATAAAGTGAATAAACATATATAATCTGAATCAATTCTTCCCCACGTGGATCGCCCCCGAATGTAAACTACTACTATTACGTATCATTTATTGGTAATATTTAAACTTTCAAACTTGCTTACTTAAAAAATAAAAAGAGAAAAAAAGAAAAATATTTAAAAATAATTAGAGGTTATTTTTAAATATAGAAAAAAATCAATTTACAGTCTATTATAGATAAACAATGTATTTTGTTATTAATTATAAATACTTTCAACAATTTTTTTATTTTAGATAATGTTTCGATAACTACAAATAAAAAAAAAATTTCTTGTGGACTCAGTTAAAATTTATTTGTACGGATTCCCATTTATGTTTAATAGTTCAAACAACATTTTTTTTTTAAAACAATGATCATTCGAAATCTATGCATGCAACAACAGTTATAATTAAAAGGTTAATTAATAATTCTGTTATAATCTATCAAATAATAAAATTCTAACTAAATCAATCATAGTGTCTAATATTCCGAATTAAGTCAGTTTAAATTTTTAAACTTTACCATTAAAGAGTATGAATCAATATCGATGTAAATATCTATAGCTCAAATTTAAGGATATATCGACAGATATTTTAGAAAAAAAATTATGAATATCACAAAAATTTATAAAAATAATCTAAATGTTTTAGTGAGGATATCACCAAAATTTATAAAAACAATCTAAATGTTTTAGTGAAGTTTTAGAACAAACTTATTTTAACTAGAAGTCAAAATGATTAGTAGTGAAATAATAGATAATAGTGAAGACCAAAAATGAGTATGAAATGAATATATGTCATTGGTAAAGTCTTAATCATACAAATAGGTCAAATACTTTTCAATAGTAAGATAAGTACCTTGGGAGTACTATCCCAACATTAGCACAATTTATTTTACAGTGGCAATATTGTTCCCAAGTCATAGTATGTTCAAAATTTCTATTATAATTAGATGTATCTCATATATGAGTATCAATGTCGGGTTCAATAGCATCAATAGGAGGATATCTTAGGTCAAACCATGCTCCATTTAAATGAGGATGTTTTGAAGAATATAGATAAAACTTGAGTCTGAGTCTTCATCGCTTTCACGAAGAAGTTTTGGTCCCCGTGTATACATAGATTAATGTGTTATGCCCACAACCCTATCCATTAGAGGCAGAGAAACCAACGTGCATGAAATCTTCTAATTGCGTGGACAGGTAAATTTGGGCAACAAGAAGATGACTTAAATGTCAAATTGGCGAGTACCTGTATAACGACTCGAATTTAGGAGGGGGACATGAATGAACTGAGGTCACATCCGAATGAAAGGGATCCTGAAGATATAAAAGTATGGTCGAGAAAGGTTTAAAAGAATTGAAAGTTACTATACCTATATACCAACAAAGTGCACATTTCTTTTTTGGTTGCTTAATCATAGGAACTCTAAAGTTAAGCGTGCTTAGCTTGGAGCAGTCCTGTTTTGGGTGACCTCTTGGGAATTTTCCTAGGAAGCATCTAAGTAAGGACAAACCATGTTGAAAGGACCCGTGTTGGTTTGTGAGAATAGTCAGCAAGTATGACATTGTCAAGTTGTAGGGAACTGTTCAAATCACTATAACACTCAGAACTTTAGTCATTTGAATGACTTAGTTACTATTGCAAATAACCATAATTATTGTTGTTATAGGCATATTTTCCATGTCCATATTGACTATCCGAACTCATTCCTCGATATTTGAAACAAGTGAGTTTGATCAACTTGAGCATCATCATTCATGGATCTTCTACGAATAAAAGGTTTTCCTATTACTTCACTTCCTAGTCCACCAGCTCTATGACCATGATCAGATTATCTCGAGCATCATTGACATGTGTTGACCTAACCCACATATAGAGTGGATCAATTTCTTCATCACCTAGCTCAACCCCAACTTCAAGCAAATCCAGATAATTAGTAGCTTTCTTGACCTTATCTGCTTTAGTTTGCATAACCCTTATCTTCAACATCATATTAATTTAAGTTTGAAGTGAAATGATGTGAAAATTCAATGAAAGAAAATCTAATGATGTTAAAAAAATAAGTTCCTTTTTTATGTTTCATTTCATGGAAATGACAGTTTTGCATGATAAAAAAAAAACAAGAAAAATTCACATAAATTCAAATTTGAGATGAAAAATGAAGTGAAATTCAATATAAAAGTTAGGATGAGATTAAAACATACAATATAAGTTCGTTTTTCCAATTTTATTTCTTGGATACGAAGACTTTGGATGGAAGATAAAGCTAAAAAAAGTTAAATTTGGAAATTGGAAAGTTTGAAAATTGAAAAAGATAAAAATCGAAAAAAAAAAAGGAAAAGAAATGACATCTCGTGATATCTTGGCGATATATTCGCAATATTTTGGCAATATTTCTACCTGTTTGTAAAGATATTAGTGATATATTCATTAAACAATATTTCGTGGATATTTGAGAAAAAAGATTTTACCCTTTATTATCTTTGAAAAATTATCTTAAATGGCAAAACTGCTGAAAATATTTATAACTAATAGCAAAATACATAGTCTATCGCAATCTATTGCGGTCTATTGCAGATAAATAGTGATATTTTGCTATATTTGTAAATATTTTGATTCATGTTGATATATATTTGTTAATACCATGAATTTAATGATATGTTGATGATATATAGCAATTTATTCATCCTTATTTGTGGGTGAGAGTGATATGCATTTTACCATAATTGTATTATGGGCATTATATTTATTTTTAAGGGTCTTTATTTAGAAAAATTAAGGAATTTACATATATAGAGATAGTTAAGAGTGAGTTTATATAACTCAATAGTAATTGATAGACATGTTTGAGAATCTTGCATTGAAAAAATCAAATTAAAGAACTTTATAATCTTTATAAAATATACAAGCCAATTCTCTCATTACCCACAACTTCGTGCCCGTTTGGATTGATTTGAGAAAAAAATGTTTTTAAAAAATTTCATTGTTATTTAAACTCTTTTGATAAAATTTATTTAAAATACACTTCAAAATCTATTTTGAGTGGTTGCCAAACACTCCAATTTTTTTCAAAATACTTATTTTTTCTGAATTAACCACTTGAAAGTGTATTTCAAACACACCATTAATGTGTATTTGGTTTAATTTTTCAACTGTTTCATTTTGAAAAAAGTTCAACCACTTAAAATAGCTAAGTCTTCTCATTACCGACAACTTAAGTTGTATTTGATTTGACTTTTCAAGTGTTTAATTTTGAAAAAAAAAATCATTTAGAAAAAAATTGGAGTAGTTGGCAACCACTCAAAATAGCTTTTGAAAAATGAGTTTATAAAATAAGATGGCTTGAGAGAAACACTTAAAATAATTAACTTTTTAAAAAGTGATTTTTGAGTGCTTAATGGTTAATCTATCCCTAATTTGTATTATACATGAAATTACCAAATTACTCTCACTAGTCCTCTACCTCATTTCCACTATGGTTATCACCTAGCTACCACTGCCCTCCATCGGCCGCCTATTCCGACGAAACTTTTGGCAACCAACTCTAGCAACTTTGGTCGTCACCTTTGACGATTAAATTTGGCGACCACCATAGACGACCAACTTCGGCAACTAACTCCATTGACCAACTATGGCGATCATATACCAATCGATGACCAATTCTAGTGGTCAACTTTGATGAGCAACTCCAACGGCTGTCTTTAGCGATTACTCGATGCCCAACTCCATTGACTCCCTTCGACAACCAACTTTAGCAATGACCACCTCTGCAACAAACTTTGTTGACCAACAACATTAATTATCTTTCCAATGACTAACTTTGATGACCAATTAAATTGATCATATGCTAAAAAAAATTTGATCAATGAAAAATATCTTTAAATTATTAGTTTATAGTATTTAATAATTGACATTTATAGTAATTTGACACGAATAGGAAAATTTACTAAATAATAAACTAAACAAATTTATATATTAAGCTATTTAAAAAAAAATTGTAAACAAAATATATGAGCATGTTAAATTTAAGTAGGTTTTATTCAAAATATCTAAATGAAATTACTTTTTTGAAAAATATATTTCTCTTTCTAGTAAGTCTAAGTAAGTAAAATCCAAACCCTATAATCGGTCGAGGATGAATTCGAAAAATGGGTGTTGACAATTTAAATTATGTTCCCTCATTTTGGGAAATCGAAGATTAAATTGTTAATTATTCCATCAGATGTTGTTCACTTGCTTTTAGACACCTCGATTTTCTGGCTTTTTAATGGAACATTTTAAGGAGGTTTCCAACCTGGTGCACACATGTACCTGTTCCCCCTTGACTCCCTTCTTGTGTAATTTAAGTTTCTGACTCCACTTGTAAAAGTGAAAAATAGAGAAAAAAATAAAAAAATTATTTTAATTGATAATACTGTTGAAAATATTTATAAATAATCACAAAATATTATCATATGTAAAATTTCGCGATACACTACTATTTATCAAAAAATAAATAAATCCATATAGTAATCTATTGCAATCTATCACAAATAAATAATAAAATTTTAGTATATTTATAAATATTTTTATTTATTTTTTTATATTTAAAAACATACTAAAATAAAAATAATAAAAAAAATAAAAAATAAAAAAATATATATTTGACCTTCCTAGATTGCTGGCGGCAAGGGCAATCATATCAATGTCATTGAAAGTCGGGTCTCATATGTCCATTAAACATAACTAAATAGTTTAAATACGACAGCTTTTGGTAGGTAAGAAATTCACATCTTCCTCGCAAATGTGATATATTTTAAATCTCATGTAATAAGAGTATAATAATAATAATAAAATGACGTGATTTTTAAAATTATAGAAAATGTTTTAAATTATTTTGGTGTATTGAAAAATTGTAAAATGCATTATTCTTGTTGATACCCAAAAAAATGTACCAACAATACATTTGTATTAATTCTCAAGGAAAAAAAAAAACCTTACAAAAACATCTAAACTAAACATTAGTGAGATATTAAGTCACGTACACTTCAATACTCAAATTAGAATTGAGTTTACAAAATGAATATTGATGAAATAAGTCGAAAATGCCTTCAAAGGTACCTTTTTCGAGCAACCCCTCATGCCTATATAAGACTCATTTTCTAGGTGGTATAAACTAGTTAATCGTAGGTTTTTTTTTGTATATGATATGAGTTTAAGGGAATATATAATGCCACCTTGTCTCGTTTTGACGTAAATCTAAAATTGTCTTGAGGTTGCATGGCTAAACATAGTCATGCATGACCAAATGTGTCCACGCTCAACTCACCACTTGCATGGCCAGAAGTGCCCATGCCACCTTCCATATGGCGTTCATGGCCCGTAAGTGCCCCTGCCACGTGCCCTCCAACATCGTGACATTTACCAATATACCAAATTTTGTAGTTATATTGTTAATAGATATAAAGAAGGGGTATATGTCATTGGAGTTGCCTAGTGTTCGAGACTCGTGGTGCTTTTTCATCTTTTTTTAGTTAATTTTTATTGTTTCAAATTTTCAAAATATATTTATACATTATTTTAATTTTTAACTTTATAACATATTTCATATTCCTAATTTTTCAAAATATACGTGTAAAATTTTAACTTTTACCTCATTTGTAACAAGCTAGGAAAACTTAACATTCATTTTTAATTTTTCTCATATATGTTTACATATTAAGAAAAAGCTTGGTTTTATGTTAAATTTTTTTTTTTTTTTAAATATCTAGGTTTCATTTTTTTTTTTTTTTTTTTAAATATCTAGGTTTCATTTTTTTTTTTTTTTTTTTAAATATCTAGGTTTCATTTTTTTTTTTTTTTTTTTAAATATCTAGGTTTCATTTTGTTCTTATATATTTAGGTAAATAATTCTGTTAAAATTTATAATAACTTTTAATCAATATTATTTAATGTAGATATCATATATCAATGTATTTAAAATTACATTCAAGTTAAATTACAAGTATAGTTATTAGTTTTGAAAATTATGACTAATAAATCGCTAAATTTTTAAATTTAACTCTAATAAGTTTCTTAAAAATGTCCAATAAATATATAACTTTCGATTTTCTATCTAATAAATCTCATATAATATTTAAAGATCAATCATTTTATTAGAAAAAAATTATTTTTATTTCTAATAAAATCTTTGATTTTCAATTTTATAGCGAATAGATACATTTATTTTTAAAAGAATACATATCAAACATGCAAATAAAAAATTTAAGACCCATTATGTATTTTTTAAAGTTTATATAAGACCTGTATATATAGACACAAATTTAAAAATTGCTAAAATTTTAACTTGTTAATATGAAATTATAGATCCACCACTGCTTAAAAGCATGACTGAAGGCTAAATATTTGGTCTTAAGCTATCTCATCGTGACCGACAGCTTGGTGGGTCTATCCTTTGGTCTTTGACCAATTTCAACGGTGGTCAAAACTTGGCCATGGACGACCCTTCATCCGATAACACTCAACTATTTTGAGTTTAGTTCTAACACTATCTTAAGCTACGTATGGCCTCACTCTATTCTTAGGATCAGATTCTCATATGGCTTTGGTGGTCGTTCTTGACTTCTTCAAGATTCGGATTTCGACCCATTGAGTCTCTAATCCTTGAAATAGTTA
Source organism: Citrullus colocynthis (assembly GCA_031780015.1). Lineage (NCBI taxonomy): Eukaryota > Viridiplantae > Streptophyta > Magnoliopsida > Cucurbitales > Cucurbitaceae > Citrullus > Citrullus colocynthis. The sequence goes on from QLSR01000076.1 coordinate 46,777, forward strand.
AGGTTTGATTTAAGTGATTTTCTACCCTTAATAATTCTCAAGATATTTAGCTCACTTTAATTAATTTTTTATTTTTTTACAAGCACAAACAAACACTTTTTTCATCCAATGAAAAAAAAAATTGATGAACTTGCGTAAATAAACCTGACAGGATGTTTGGAAAATAATGTGGTGAAAGAATACCCTAAAATTTTTAAATGTGTCATTTAACGGCCGTTTGAGGGGAAAACAATTATTTATTTATTTACCCTGAAATTATTAAACTTGAAATTGTTTTTGTTTGAGATGTGAAGTGGTTCAGTATGAAGTATCTTTAAGTCTGCATTTGGAGCTTATGATAGTTTAAATTGGAGTTAAGTGTGGGATTTTGCATACACTTTGTTGTGCATAGAATTAAAGTTATAATGCAACGAGGGTTTTTTTTTTATTTTTTATTTTTTATTTTAAATTTTATATAAATTTCTTCTCGTCAATGTTAAAATTTTGAAATTAAGTTCTATTATTTTATGAATATTTTACAATGTCGTGTAAGTACCAATTTTGACTTTATTAATAATATGTTCAGGTACTTTTCAAATAGCTACTGTTGGAATGTAAATTTTAGTTAGTGAATAAGAAATGAAGGGAAGAAAAAAAATTGAGAACTAACCAATTGAGGTAATTTTCAATAATATTTTAAAATTTAATTAAGTTTATATTATAAATATTATATATAAATATTGGATGCACATGTTCTTAAGAAACAAGTGTCATTCTCCCATTACCCCATATGTTGTCCATGAGTCTCATAATCACGTATCCTTACTGGTCATGTATTTCCACCTCTTACCTGCCAAATTGCCTATAAATAGTGACATTTCCACCTCTTATCTACCAGTGTCTATCACTAAAGTGATAGATGTCTATCTTGGTCTATCGCGATTTATCACATATAAAAAGTAAAATTTTGTTATGTTTGTAATTATTTTCAATAGTTTTGCCATATTTGAAAACATCCCTATTTATATTTTGTTATTTATTTATTTTATTATAATATATTATATTTATTTTAATGTTATATTTTCTCGATATTCGTGTTCCTCGTGTGCCTCGTTTTGCTCCTCAAGTTTACAACACGTTATCAACACGAGCTCCTACATTTCCTCGCTAAAGGTAGGTCATAAAGGTATGTCGATTTTTCCTGCTTCATTCTAATTAATAAATTAAATGTTATTTTGCATATATTAAATTTCTAATATAATTACAATATTGTATGATAGTATTACCATGACTAATTTTACAAAATTAGAATTTGTAACATTTGATTTTTATGGTAATAATTGTTTGTTATGAATACTTCATGCCGAAATATACCTGGATGCCATAAAGATATGATCATCGGAAAACAATTATTCTTCTTAAAACTTGTTATGAATGGATGCACTTGGGGCTCGAAGATTAGAACTCCATATTATTTAAAATTAGCTAAAAATTGTAATTTTGTGGAGAGAAAGTCACTAACGCAAATATGTTACAGAAGACAATTCATGTCTTGAATATGCTTCTGAAGTAGCAACATCGGGAGAAATATTTTAAAGGTATTTTGAATTCATTTCATGTACTCTTGAGGTTGAATGAAATAATGAGTTAGTAATTAAAAAAAAAAAAAAAAAAAAATGAATCTTAGCCAACTAGAGCAACAACATTCCCTGAAGTGAATCTTGTGGATTTTAATTATCGTGGATGAAAAATCATAAATCTTGACCAACTGGAACAACATTTCTTGAAGTGAATGTTGTGAATTTTAAGTAATCATGGTTGTAGTCAAGATCATGACCATGGTAGAGGAAGAAATAAGCATATGCATGTTAATGAAATTTCGAAAAATTTTAAAAATTTTGGAGCTTTCAAAGATAATGGGAATGTTTTTATGGTCATGTGCTTTGATGTTGATTGCCCATGATGAGATCGAATTTGCATGATAGATGACTGATTGTGGAAATAGGATAGCATTATCTTGAGTTAAATTCATTTAAGTCCCTCTACAAATCTCCCATATTCTTGAGCACGTAGCCACTTTAATTTAGAATCCTTAACTGAAAAAATGATTATGTTGGTATTTGGTTGTCACTCTGAAAGGCCCCACGGGTTAGAGAGTTGAAATGCATGATGGTTTGTAATCTTAGACTAAGGAAAAAGAAAAGAGTATACATGCCTTTGAGAAAAAATTGTACACAAAATATATGAATTTTACATGCCTTGTCACACCCCCTCCCAGAATTCCTTCCTAACCTAGAAGTAGGTGTGACCTACACATGTCAAAATACATTGAGAAACACAAATCAATACCAGATCAATTGTACAAAGCTTTATGTTAATGAAACATCATAAGTTAAACATAAACTCTAAATTCAGATTTCTCAACTCATAATTTATCACAACATGTATTTTCTCTGCACACTGTACAAACCCACTCTCAGAATACTACAAGGATCATGTATGACAAAAACATGTACATAAACTGAGTATTTACAACTATCCCAGAGAACTAATGCAAAGTAAACCCAGACAAGGATCTTCTGTAGGCTAGGCGTCCCGGACACGCTCACTACCTGAAACGAACAACAATAAACAAGAAAGCGTGAGCCTAAAGCCCAGTGAGTGGCTAAGTTATCTAATTACAATTTAAACCTTGAGTTAATGCTGATCATAATAATTACTATATATCTTATTAGTACAAATTCCTGGGTCACTCATGCCATTTAACAATATAATATACATATCTCTCCAAGAAGTAGTGGAGCAAAGCTCAACACTATTAACCTCATAATTCAATTCCTATTATTCATATATTCACATGCATTCACATTTCGTCCCTCGGCTTTTTAACTCTCAAGTGCTTTCACATATTGTCCCTCAGCACTGAGTTCCATATTAATCCACTGCTCAAGTGCCTTCACACATGATCCCTCAGCACCGAGCCAACATGTACTGGTTTTCCATATGCCTTCTCACAAGGTCCTTCGGCATTGAAATCCATCTCAATCAATTTCTCAACTGCCTTGACTCATGGTCCCTCAACACTGTGTATCATATATCATATCCCCATAGGCCTTCACACATGGTCCTTTGGCCGTGGGTTGAATTTAGATAACACGCATACAAGAAGTTCATATAACATACTCGTTTTCAATTGCACAATGTTAGAAATAATCCTTGGATGAAATAGAAAGTCACTCACGATTTGTCTGAGTCCCCGAGCAGATTATATGCTTTTCCGAGCTCTTCTTGGCTTGTAAAAAACACATTTCTCACATTAGGTTTCCTTTGAACTCCTTTTTCCATAATCATTAAGTATGCATATTCATAACTAGTGATACTCTATATCACTGGCGAGACTACCAACGAAATTCACACTACTGGGCACTGCATTAGCGAAACCGGAGTGAACTAGACTAGCGAGATTACCTTAAGGAGCAATACCTAATGAGACTTCAGCGAGAGTTGTGAGACGCAAAACTCTTTGCGTTATCAGCGACACTTGTTCTGCTGCTCACTCTCCAGCTCCTTAGCGATACCACTGTCTAACGACACCTGATATCACTGCTTCCTTCCTTCCCTTCTAACTCTTTCTTTATCCTGCTTAAAACCATATTACACCAAAATCAAAACTTCCCCTCTTCTACAATCTTGTAAAGTAGTGAGTTTCCTAGCTTACCTGAAAATTTCAGACCATAACTCGTCTTTGTGTGAGAGCTATTCCCAAATGACTTTGCCTGCCTTGAATTGTCTAGCAATTCAACTTCGATTACTTCTTCCTAGAGATTAACACATTTTTGCTCGAATTTAGCTTAAACATCCTTCATGGAAGTTTCCAAGAATTAAATTAACTTACTAACCTCAAAGTTCGTCCTAGCTTCAACTTCCTCCGCTCACTCTTCTTCAAATATCGATTGGTGTTCAGATTTATCAGCAACAATCAAGCTTCTGGTTCCAGCTTCAAAATCACCATGAAAATGATCTGGTTTCTACTTGAATCCAATATAAACACCTTATTCCACCTCTCTTCATTGTTCCTCTGCGAAATGGAGTCAATCTGAGTTCAAAAATATGTCCAAAAGGGTTTAATTATTCGATGCACTCGTTTATATGTCAATATAAATTACCGACTTACCAGCTCTCCCATCATCTTCCTTATTGAATTAGCCAACGCAACTTTCCGCGCATGGCTTCGGCAATGCATAGTCTCAACTTACCATGTCACTGATTGCTCAACGCCGAATAGTCGACTACCGCATGGCCCTCTCGGCCCCTTTTTTATGCACCAACGCATACCAACCTTCAACGCATAGGCCATCTCAACTCATAGCAATACCAACTCCTAGCACATAGTAGCCTTCAACGCATACTTCTACTAACGCATAGTGCACCCTCCTTCCTTCACATCTATTTCCACGCTGAGCTGCCCTCTTCAACGCATGCCTATCAGCGGCAACTCTTGTCAAGCTTAGACATACCCTCAACGCATAATCACCCATCACATGGCCAACAGTTAGTCATTTTTGCTCTCACACAACTCGGCCAATTTTCTTTACTCAATACCTGTCCCATAGTTTCTTCTTACTTACCTTCTCTCATCGACAAGTACGGGGCTTACATGCCTATCCTTTTAAATGTTAAACTTGTAATGAGTATGCATGGATGAGGGTAAAAAGAGTTACCTTTGCTGTGATCAGTAAGAACGCCTGGAAATTGACTAAGTACGAGTCCCTACAGTGAATGTGTGAAAGCTAGTGTCCCTAGGTAAAAGGATGCAAGTTTAGGGCCCATGAAAAATGTGTTTGAATGGCACCTTAGTTGTAAGCCCCGTACTTGTTGTTAAAAGAAGTAAGTAAAGATAAATTATAGGGCAAGTAAGTAAAGAAAATTTGCTAAGTTGGGGGAGAGTGAAAATGGTTAAGTGTTGGCTAGGCGATGAGTGACCATGTGTTGAGGGATATTTAAGATTGACAAGAGTTGCCGCTGAAAAGCATGTGTTGAAGAGGGCAGCTCGGTGGGGAGAAAGATGTGAAGGGAGAAGGGTGCCATATGCGTTGAAGGCTACTATGTGATAGAAGTTGGCATCGATATGCGTTGAGATGGCCTATGTGTTGAAGAATAGTATGCGTCGGACATAGAGAAGTGGCCGAGAGGGCCATGGGGTAATCAGCTATCCGGCGTGAAGCAATCAGTGGCATAGTACGTGGAGACTATGCGTTGCCGAAGCCATGCGTGGAAGGTGGCGTTGGCTAATTCTAGAAGGAGGAAGAAGTTAGAGTTGGTAAGTCGGTGATTTATATCGACATATAAAGGAGTGCATCGAATAATTAAGCCTTTTAGATACATCTTCGAACTCAGATTAACTCTATTTCGCAGACGAACAACGAGGAGAGGTAGAAAAAAGTACTTGAATAGAATTTGAGTAGAAATCAGATCAATTTCGTGATGATTTTGAAGCTGGAACTAGAAGCTTGATTGTTGCTGATAAATTTGAACACCAATCGGTGTTTAAAGGAGAGTGAACCAAGGGCGTCGAAACAAGAACTGAAATTTTGAGGAAGAAGTAAGCGCAATTGAACTGCTAAGCAAAGCAGGACAGCCAAAGTTATTTGGGAATAATTCTCAAATGAAGATGAATCATGACCTGAAATTTTGAGGATAAAGGAAGAAGTTTGAAGAGAAGGAAGGAAACTGTGATATCAAGTGTCGCTAGACAGTGATATCGCTAAGGAGCGGGAGAGTGAGCAGCGGAACGGGTGTCGCTGATAAACGCAAAGGGCTCTGCGTCTCACAATTCTCGCTAAAGTCTCGCTAGGCCAAGAAGAGCTCGAAAAAACATACAATCCATTCGGGGCCTAAGACAAACTGTGAGTGACTTTTAAATTGTCCAAAGATTATCGTTATTAATGTACAAGTGGAAGAGAATATATAATAGATGAATTCTTGTATGTGTGCTATTTGAATGCAAACCATGACCGGAGGACCCTGTGCGAAGGCCTATGGAGATATATGATACATAGTGTTGAGGGACCATGAGTGAAAGCACTAGTGAGATTGACTGAGATAGTTTCTAATGCCGACGGACCTTGTGAGAAGGCATATAGAAACCAGTATATGATGGTTCAGTGTTGAGGGACCATGAGTGAAGGCACTAGAGTAGTGATTTAATATTGAGACTTAGTGCTGAAGGACAATATGAGAAAGCACTTGAGAGTTGAACTGCCGAGGGACTAAATTTGAAGGTGTATGAATATATGAATACTAGTAGTCGAAGTATGAGGTTAAGAGCGTTGAGCTTTGCTCCGCCACTCATTAGATAAATGTTTATGTTCCTTGTTAAATGTCACGAGGGGCCAGTAAATTGTACTAGTAAGCTATATAGTAGTTTTATGGTCAGCATGAATTCGAGAATTGAATTGTAACTGATAATTTAGTCACTCACTGAGCTTAAGCTCACATCTTTTGTTTATTGTTGTTTGTTTCAAGTAGCGACGTGTCGGGGACGCCTAGCCTACAGAAGATCCTCGTCTGGGCTTACTTGGCTTTATTACTCTGGGATAGTTGTAAATACCTAGTCTAAACACATTTTGTTGTATATGAGCACTGTGGCATAACGAGTGTGGGGTTTTGTAACATATGCCAAACAAATACACCTGTATGATAAATTCTAGTGTTGAGGAACCTTATGTATAACTTATGATTACCTTAGAATGTTCTCATCAGTATAGAAGTTTGTACATTTGATTGGGTTTTCAACTATGCTTCAGTATACAAGATAACGCATATATGTATAGGTTGCACCTACTCCTGGGTTAAGAGGGTAATCTGGGAGGGGGTGTGACATGAGTAGACATATTACTTGCTTGAAATGTGTGGATACTTGAAAATTAGTGCATGAGCTAGAGTAGGGGGAAAACTAAGGAAGCTCTTTTAAGTCCCAATTTGAGTTTTAGCATTTTGAATTAAATGATGCTTGCACACACACACATAGGAGATAGCAAGATTTGGCCTTGAATGATTATACCAATATAAATATGCTTGCATGTTTCTAGTTAAGCTCTTAAATGCTATTCTATGAGACATTAGTCGATAGCACACTTCTTCATCTAAACTCCCTTTATTTGATCCTACTCTTTGCTCGAAACTAGCAAATCTCTAAGTCTGGGGTGGTGAAAAGCGCTTGAAAAGTGTTTTTTATTCTCTTAAATTAAAGGAGTTTATATTAGATTTCACTTGTTTGCTAGTGGTTTTCAGGTCAAAATAAAGAAAACTAGAATTGAAAGCCAAAGAACTAAACCAAGCCAAAATCAAGTGAAAAAGAGGAAAGAATCACCAAACTGCCAAAAACAGGGCAGTGCCGCGGCGCCAACTCGGCGCTTTTTTCCAAGAGCATTGGACAACCTCAACACAGTAGCACCGATGCAGCATTGCGGCATGGCGCCAGAGGTAGGTTTTAATGACGCATATATCTTATAGCGTGATAGTGCCACTATTCGATGTCAGTTAGCGCAGTAGCGCTATTGACCAGCATCACGACGCCAATTTACCTTATTTGAAGAATCAACAATTTTGGAAAGAATTTTGGGAGGCCAACTCGATAGATTGGAGGGTTTTCAGCAACCCTAGAGCATGGAGAAATAGAGAAATCAGAGAACAACACAATAGAGAGTATTGAAGAATGAGTTGGCTGCAAGGAAGAGAGAAAAGAGTTTGAGAGTGAGTTTGGTGTTGTTCGAGTCTCAACATGAAGACTAAGAACATCTTGGCGGTTCCTCCTCAATTAAGAATTTCTTTTCAGTAGAGTTTCCCTTCTTTACACTCTTTCTATGCTTAAATTGTTTGTGAACATGTTGCCTAAAGATATGAGTAAACTATTTAGTTTTAGGGTATTAATAAATTGTTCCTAAAGTTATGTTGATATTGTAGATTCTTCATGGTTTTGCTGTAATGAATATGCTTTTCATTGTTATTGTGCTTAATTTTTGTTGATTGACCATCCTTGAATGTTAGATTAGGTGTATGGTTGAGATAATTGTATATCTAATTGGATCTATAACAATGAATTGTTGTTAATCTATCATGCGAATAGTTAAGTTAACAATGAAAGTTGCTAAAGACTACTCTTAATGCCATGTAACTTATATTGGTTTCAAGATATTAGTAATCAATTAGGTTGCATGAGAAAATGATGTTTTTGATAGACAATAACTTGGATTTATGTTTCTAGACTTAAGCATATGAATTGCAATAAAATCTATGAACCCTAGAATGTTGCATAATGAATTAAACAAGGATTCAATACCCTAGAACTCTTTTTTTGACTCTTGTGTTTCTCATTTACTTGCTTTCCTTTTTGGTTTTTCCAAAATTACAACTTGAGATCGAATCCTCAAATAAAATTGATTCAATTTTAGAATAGCTAAGAAACTTAACCATCATAATTGGATCCTTAGTGGAACGATATTCGAAACTTAACCATCTTATATTATAACTTGATCCGTACACTTGAGATAAACACGAAAAGTGCACATTAGGTGCGCATGTGTCTTCGACTACGCACGCCGACTGGGCATCGGTCTCCTGCCTATTTAATGCATGCGTGTTATGCCCGCTTGGTCTATTGCCTGCATCACACGACCCCTTTACACATTAGCTTGCCTCGCCCAGCTGCCTGCACACCCGTAGTGTTGATGGCATATCAACCCGCCCATTAGTGTCCAAAAACACTCAAAATAACCTCTAAGGAATTCTTACCTTCGGCCACTACCCAGGCTTGTCTGCAAGCACACCGTCGTCAATCTTGGCCCAATCTCATCTGATAGCCTTAAAATACTATCTTCACTTCCAACTACCAAAATTAATATTTCCAACCAAAATTAAACTTTGCTTCCTTTTACAAACTTATAGATAAATGTCTTAACTAGCTCACCTCCAAATTTCAGCTCCAAATTCATTTTCTTCCACCAAATATCAACAGTTCCTTCCACCCTGCTTCAGATTACTTGACAATATGAACTACCTTAAATTTCTGGCGAATTTCGAATTCTTCCTCAAAGAATTCTCTTCTGGCAGCCCTCCCTCTGAAAATAGACTCACTTGGGAGTAATTTGGTCGAATAAAATTTCAGATACCACGAGTAGTTTGGGCAAACGAGGCTTCATTGTTTAAACTTCTATTTATAGCCCTCACATAAAATTCATGCAAACTCTCAGCTTGACACTCTTGCTTACCAACACCACAATTAACCTCATTTTAACACCTAATCAGACTTAATTAATATTTAATTATCAAACTTATCCAAGTAAGAAGAAATGATGGACACATCACCTTAAAATATTTCCTTTACACAAGGTTGATCACTCTTAGAGGTTCTTTTCTCCTTCACTCGACTATCACCTTGTACACAGCCTCTTTTTGGCTGATGGATGCCCCATATAGATGCCTCATCTCCTCCTTATCAGCAATTTAAAGACGCATCACGCCCTCCTTGCTCACCAAGACGCATCTTCCTTCAAGCTTCTTCTTATCACGCACCATGCTTCCTTGTCCAAGACTTCAAGCACACTAGGACGCATCCTTCACCCTACTCACCCAATACCTTATGCCCGCATCACACACACACTTGAGCTCGGCTAGCCCTTGGTTCTGCACTCCCAATTCTAACACTTAGCCAAATTTTCCTCATGTTACTTCTCTTAAACACCGACCATCCTACCATGAGCATCCTTGCCAACCACTACGTCACTTAAGGCCCTTGGCTACTCTTTTCCTTAAGCTACCCACCTTATCACTTGCTACCATGTCTTCTCCATGGTTAAGTTCACAACAATACTTCTTTAAGCTACTCTTTTCCACACCTTTTCCAACCTAAGCAAGGAAATTTTTTCTAAGTCTACAACAATACTTGTTGTGGCTCATGTTACTGATAGAGTTAGCAACCCAAATTTTTCTCATGTTACTGATAAAGTTAGCAACGTAAAAGTGGAAGCAATTAGGATCTAAAGCACTCTAATTACATCAATTTCGAAGATTAAACATGCTCTTTTCAAACTCAAAAAACATAGAAAGAAAACTTACTTATTGTAGCTTGAAATTGAATCAAATTGAATCAAATTTCTAATCACGAACACTTTGTTGACCACCACAAGAGTCTTCCTTGTTATTCTCTGGCCTTAGAACAGATTGTGGGATTCAGATTAAGTCGACTTTGAATCTAAATTGTGAAGAACACTTAGTTTAGGAGAGTTATGAGTTTTGAGAATTTTCCAGCAAAGAAGACACCATGCAAATCTGATTTACCATGGTTTTCACACCAAATTTGGTGATTAAGGAAACCAAATAGAAGGTGAAAGAAGAAGGTGTAGAAAACCCATGCATGAATTTCACCTCTTACTTCCATGCATTAAGTGGAAAAATCCATGAAAATAAAAAATCATTTTTTATTTTCAAAAATAAAAAGAATTTTCAATTTTAAATATAATTCCATTAATTATATTAAATTAATATTAAATATTAAATTAATAATTTTTCCACTTATCCCGACAATTTTTAACTTGATGAATCTCTATTCATCTGAATAATATTTAAATCATATTTAAATATTACAAACTCTCCAATTTCATCTAATTCACAATTAAACAAACAAACTGTAAAATTTGCTCATCAACTGAATTCGAATATTTCAAATTCATTCAACATACTGTTCTAAGGTTTAGTCAATGAACTAACAAGGAGACTTAATGGACCTACAGATCATGAGCTCTAACAATCTGAAATTATCTTGTTAAACTCTTTAACCTAGTTAATTAACATTCGTTAACTACCGGGACACTCCACTAAAGCCCAGTAGCTACACTCTCCTCACGTAGACATATTTTTGTCCACTTGATATAACCATAATAAGTAAGTTGATCATTCACAAGTTGTTCGTAATTACAGCTGGGTCAAAATTACCATTGTACCCCTATAATTACATCTCGTTCCTTAAATCCCATTGATTCTTTAATGAACAATTGGTTTGTGATCCAACCAACAAACTGAGTTCCTCTCGAGCCAATGAGAGGGTGGGGCCCCTTGTTCAAGACTCAGATTCAACACTTAAGGGAACAACTTCTCTACTAACTTAGAATTAGGTAGAAGTGAATTTCATCTTGCAGGGCTAGGTCGCTAGCTATTTGCTTGGTTTTATCCTTAAAATGAGGGGCTTATTGAGTCGGCGAACTCGGGCAACTCTCGCCATGCAGGTTTAAGGATAATCTCAAATAGACAGGAATTCATAGTTAGCTCAGGATTTAGATCGGTTACCTAGGTCATCAGATTGAAATAATAAATTTTTAACAGTAAACGATGTTACAAAGTAAAAGTGATTATTTCATGATCCAGTCTTATGCAACTGATTACATGAATGATATAGGATCACATCGTTTGTATCAAATACAAAGTGAGTCGCATCCATAGTGTCCCCAAGATAAGGTACCCAACCTTATCCCTATACTATAGATTGTTTTTGGCTATTACTTAAACTTGATCCACTTTTATGTCAACATATAAAGTTTGAATATTCAACTTATAGCCAATGGTTCTTATTTTATTGGATTTAATAAATGCAATTCATATGTTCAATGACAACTATACTAAATAAATCTCAATATCAACTTTATTAAGAATAAATTCCAAAATCTACAAATTACGAGTTTTAGGACATAAAATCCAACAGTTACTTCTCTTCAACGCCGACCATCCTACCATGAGCACCCTTGCCAACCACAACACCACTCAAGGCCCTCGGCTACTTTTCTCCTTAAGCTACTCGCCTTGTCACTTGCTGTCATGTCTTCTACACGGTTAAGTCCACAGCAATACTTCTTTAAGCTACTCTTTTCCACACCTCTTCCAACCTAAGTAAGGAAATTTTTTCTAAGTCCACAACAATATCACACTTAAGCTAAGTACTTAGAAATGAAAGTAGGGTTTACAATTTACCACCTCTTTGTAAGAAATTTGTTATCAAAATTCAATAGGCTGCTAGCTTCACAAAAACAAATTTGGATACCTCTTGATCATTTTCTCCTTGGTTTCTTAAGTAGCTTCTTCAGCACCGTGATTCCTCCAAAGTACCTTCACTAATGGAATCACTTCGGTTATTAAAACTTGTTTTTTTTTTATCCAACACTTGGACTGGTTCTTCTTTATAGCTCAAGTCTTCTTTTAGCCCATGACCAATTTTTTCATTGTAGTCATCTCTCCCTCATGGATATATATATATATATATATATATATATATATATATATTTTATAGTAATGTTTAAAAATTATCATTCATATATAGTAGTTTAGAAACTTATTATAAATATATTGTAATTTTTTATCCAGTCAATTGATCATAGTTGTCACTTCAACCATTAAATAATAAAAAATAAATAAACGAAACCCAATTTCCCATTTCTTCTTTCTCTCTCTTCCTCTTTCTTTCTCAAGCACGATTTCTTCTTTCTCTCTCCTCCCTTTCCTCCTCTCTTTTAAAAACCATCCCACTCTTTTCATTCCTTCTAATTTCTATGTCCATTCTTTATTTTTTCGTTCTTTGTTTTATTGTTCTTCTTTTCTTTTCATTTTTCATTTTTATTCATTTACTTTATCTTCTGAAACATTGGCATCTTGATCATGAGACTTTTGAGGGGGGGGGGGGGGA
>QLSR01000076.1:59635-130585 GCA_031780015.1 Citrullus colocynthis
GGGGGGGGGGGGGGGGAACTTTGCATGTTTTCTTTCTCTCTCTTCCTCTTTCTCGAGCAATATCTCTCTCACAGCTCCTACTCCCATTCTGTTGACTCTGCAACCAATGCCTGCTAAGTCAGAACAACTGCGAATGATGCTCATTTTTACTGTTGTACAACAATATTGTGGAAAAACAGAGAGCTCAGAATCAGAACAAAAAAAAAAGAAGAAAATGACTCAATTTAAAAAAAAACACAGGACATAAAGTGTAGAAGAAAAAGAAGATGAAGCAAATGAATAAAAATAAAAAGTGAAAAAGAAAAAAGAAATCAAAATAAATCTAAAGGTGTAAAATAAAGAAACAAACGAATAGACATAGAAATAAAAAGGAACGAAAAGAATGAGATGGTTTTTGGAAGAGAAGAGGAAAGGGAGGAGAGAGAAACAAGAAATCATGCTTGAGAAAGAAAGAGGAAGAGAGAGAAAGAAGAAATAGGAAATTGGGTTTCATTTATTTGTTTTTTATTATTTATGTTGGGTTTCATGTTCTAAAACTCGTAGTTTGTAAACTTTGGAACTTATTCTTAATAAATTTGTTATCAAGATTTATTCAATAAAAGTTATTACTGAATATGTGAATTATATTTATTAAATCCAATAAACTAAGAACCTCTGGCTATAGGTTGAATAATTAGACTTTATTTGTAAACATAAAAGTGGATCAAGTTTAGGTAATAACCAAAATGGTCTATAGTATAGGGATAAGGCTGGGTACCTTATCCTAGGGACACTATAAATGCGACCCACTTTGTATATGATACAAACGATGTGATCTTACATCGTTCGTGTAGAGACATGTGTGTGGGGGCATCCTATGTAATGAGTTTGCATAAGACCGAACCATGAAATGATCACTTTTACTTTATAACTTTGTTTACTGTTAAGACTGATTATTTCAATATGATGACATATGTAGCTCGATCTTAATCCTGAGCTAACTATGAACTCCTGTTTATTTGGGATTATCCTTTAATCTACATGGGTGAGAGTGGCCCGGGTTTTTCGACTCAATAAACTTTTCATTTTAGGGATAAGACCAAGTAGATAGCTGGGGACATAGTTTTGCAAGATGAAATTCACTTTATTTAAGGTTAGTAGAGAAGTCGTTCCCTTAAGTGCTTACTCCAGGTTCTAAACAAGGGGCCTCATCCTCTCATTGGCCCGAGAGGGACTCGATTTGTAGGTTGGACCACAAACCAATTGTTCATTAGAGGATTAGTGAGACTTAAGGAACGAGATGTAATTACAAGGCTAAAACGGTAATTTTTATCCAACTGTAATTATGAACAACTTATGAAGGATCGACTTACTAACCATGATTATATCAAGTGGACAAAAATATATCTACAATGAGGAGAGTATAGTTATTGGGTTGTAGTGGAATGTCCCGATAGTTAACTAAGTTAAATAGATTAACCAGTTAATTTCAGATCATTGGAGCTCATGATCTGTAGGTTCATTAGGCCCCCTTATTAGCTCATGGACTAAACCATATAACAGTGTGTTGAAAGAATTTGAAATGTTCGAATTCGATTAAGAAGCAAAATTTTATGGTTTATTCGTTTAATTGCGAATTAGACGAAATTGGAAAATTGGTAATATTCAAATATGATTTCATATTATTCGGGTAAATAGAAATTCATCAGATTGGAATAACCAGGAAAAGTGGAAGCATTATTAATTTAATATAATTAATTATTATTAAATTAATATATATAAAATTGGTTAATGTAATTAATTTGAATATTGGAAATTTAATTAAAAATGAATTTATGAAATTCATATTTTTAATTAAAGTTGGATTTCTCCACTCATGCATGCTTAAGGAGGAGGTGTACCCTCCTTAAGCTCCATTAATCCCATGTCTTGCACCTCCAAATTGAGTGGGATTATCAGCCAATTTGGTGTCAACTTGCATGCTAATTTGTTATGCATGATTTCTTCTTTAAATAGAATAAATAAATTTTGCTGAAAATTTCCACTCACTCCAAGTTGTTCAAAACTATGTGTTCTTCACAAAATTGCTCCAAATTCAACATAATTTGGATCGCACAATCCATTCTAATGTCAGAGAATAACAAGGAAAACTCTTGTGGTGGTCCACAAAGTGTTCGTGATCAAAAGCTTGAAGTAATTTGATTCAATTTTGAGTTACAACAAGTAAGTTTCCTAGTCTCTGTTTTTCGGGTTTGGAAAGAGCATGTTTAATCTTCAAAATTGATGTAATTAGAGTGCTTTAGATCCTAATTGCTTCCGTATTTATGTTGCTAACTCTTTCAATTTAATGGTTGAAGTGACAACTATGGCTGACTGGATAAAAAACTACAATATTTTTATAATAAGTTTCTAAACTACTATATATTAATAAGTTCTAAACATTACAATATTATTAAAAAATATCTATTGGGAACACTTAATTGAAAATTATTAATATATTAAAGATAAAATTGATGATATTAGAATTAGATGAAGCACGATGAATTTTCAAATACTTAAATAGTTATAGATGAATGTTTTTTGTCCCGAAAAATTTGAAACTATAATTTTCAAAGGTGTAACAACCCACACCACTTTTTTTATGTCATTAAAATAATCGTTATAATTCATATGTTTGTTTAGTATTTTCTTTTTTATTTAAGTAGAATAGCAATAGGAGGATTCAAACTATAGATTTCTTTGGTTGCTAACATATCTACATGTCAATTAAATTATACTCGCTTCAGCTGAATTTTTTAATGTTTTTTTAAGAATGGCATACAAGAACACATGCTATAAAAATTAGAAGGCGATAATCCGCGTCAACCAGCCAAAAAATGCAAATGGGAAAATCTTTCCACCATACCTGAAAGCATACCACGTCAAGTGCTCAAGAGACCAAACGGTCTGTCACACATGATTTTGGTAACAACTAATATGTTGAAATTACCAGACAATCTTGCTCTCATTCAACTCAAGAATTCTCCTCCATAAAAAACCTTAAAATAGTAAAATCGACCTCTTCAGCCTTCAACAATCACATCACAATTAGACTATCAAACTCCATGGTGATCAAATAGAAACTCTGAGATGCAACAATCTTCAATCCATCAACTATGGCTTACACCTCTAAAAGCAACATAGCTTACCTTCTATGTTGTATCCATACCTTGCTAGCAACACACGGCTCAACAGCACGACTTACCTTTAGGTCGTATCCACTCCCTGCTGGCAACACGACTTACTCTATGTTGTACCCATACTTTTTTAACCTTAATTGAGGTAGAGCAAGCTCAATACACTTAACGTTGGAAGCAAACCTTAGCTGATGTGGAGAAATCTCAATACAACAATGTCGACTCTCTTTCTATGTGCACATAGGAATATTTAGATATCCGATTGTCCAAGTACCTTCTCAATGTTCTTTAGTATTGGGTCCTAGGGATACTCAAATGCCTTCTCATTGTCTCTCAGCATTGAGTTCTACTCATCACAATCTCAAGGTTGCCCATATGCCTTCTCAATGTCCCTTAGCATTGGGTCCCAAAAATACTTGAATGTCTTTTCATTGTCCTTCAACGTTGAGTTTCTTACATATAACTTAAGGGTACAAGTATGCTTTTAAAACATATACTCAATCATAATTCTAAGTAATACCTTGCTCAAGAAACATTTATTTTGAGTACTATTGATCCTTAACTAACATGTTCATCAAACTTTTAAACCATGAACAAAGCATACTTATTAACACTAATAAATGTCATGCGTCTAAGATAACTTTAGCATAGTAGAACGTTAAAGATAGTCACTTACTGTATTTGAGGACTTTAGTTCCCAAGTCCCTTTATCCTTGCTCTGAATGTTATGCTCTTCCAAGCCCTAGCTTGTTCTTCACCTTATGAGCACATAACTAGGTTTCTAGTTTCTGAAAAATGCCCACAGACAACTTTGTGGTGGGCGCCTAGACAGCTTAAGCAGACGTCTAAAACACAATTGATGGACTCCTAGCCAACCTTAGAATGCATAGATAGCTCCTTGGACGCTGGGCCAACCTTCCTTAGACGCCTGGCTCAAACTTTGGACGGATGGTCTTCCCTTGGATGCATGGATAACTTCTCTTGGATGCCCATTCACCTTCATGAACGCATGGTACTTTTCTTCTTTCACTTAGACAAAGTTTATTTCCTCTCTCAAGCCTCTTATTTTCTCAGACTTGGATTGATGTGCCTTTCCTCAAAATCTCAAGTCCTATTTATAGGAGTGTGTTGACAAACCTTGTCATCCAACTTTTCATCTCAACTTGACACATAACCTTCCTATATGTCTTTATCATGCTTAATCTTTACATGCATGATGACAACTCTTGCTTGTGAGGTGTTCAACTCGTAGTCTGCCACCTCCTACTTGCTTTTCAACCCTTTGGATGCATCCTCAAGCTACTCTCGAGCCTTGCCATGAGTCCAACCTTGCTTAAACACACACACCATGCGTTCATCTAGCCTAGATCATGCGTCTCACTTGTACTTCCTTAAAGTATGTGTTCTTACTTTGGCTAGAAACCTTCAACCATGCGTTTAACCCTCTTGGTTTCATACTATTATGCATCCAAGACCCCTTGTCCTTAGCCAAATCATCACACAACTTCACCATGTGTTCCTCTTAGTCCTTCTATGCGTCCATGATAATCTTTCCCTAGCTTATGCGTCAAACTTTCCTCTCTTTAGGTATCCCACACTTGTTCCCTTCGGGACACTTCTTTTGCTTCCTTTTACCCAACATGAACTATCCAACACTTAGCTATTTTCCTCTAAGGTTAGGGTTTGCATCCAACACACCTAAAATCACCTTGTACTCAACCAAATTTTCATCTTGATCGCTTTCTATGTGTCCACCTCTTGGCTTAAATGTCTATCTTTTAACCAAGACAAATTGCTCCGTACTTAGCCAAGTCTCATCCTATGCGTCCAACATAATCTTTTTGCTTTAAGTGTTACTTTTCAACTAATTGAACTCTTCCAACACTTAGCTAAAATCTCCCCGAGACATGGACTATGTATCCATCAAGTCTTTTTTGGCTTTGGTGTCTCTTTCAACTACCATAAGCTCTTTAACACTTAGTCAAAATTTCCGCCGGACTTTAACCATGCCTCCTACTATGCCTCTACCATGAGTTCATGCTCCACCACTTTCCTCCGGAGCATGTGTTTCAACCTCGGTTCTCCCTTAAAGCATGCGTTTTATACCCTTGTAGATGAACTTAACACATTTGCTTATCTGCTTCCAACTTCTTGATCATGTTCAACGCATTTGCTTCTATGCTTCCAACTCCACAAGCCCAGAAAATTCCACTATAAAATTTGTCTAATTCTACAGGCTTATACCACCAAGATTTCTTTTATTCCTTATTAAATTCCCTTTTATCTTCTATATAGAGTTAGCTTAAGTTCTGGGTTTCACAAAAAGGATGAAAGAGGTTGGAGAACTTTGGGTAAAAATTTTAATTACAAGCCTTGGTGTTAGAAAAGTTTGAGAGTGTTTGGGCTTGTGTTGTTAGAAAAATTTTGGCAGTTTAAGGAAGCCTATACATTGAACATGGTAGGGAAAGGAAAGTGTTCATACAAGATTGAGTTTTGAAGAGAGAATAAGTTATAGAAGTGATTGGGATAAAACAACGTTAGACAATTTTTCTAAGTATTGAACCACAAAGAGATAATTGAGCTGTGAAATTATCTAAGTGTCGAACCATTCTTGGAATACAAAGAGGTGAACTTGAGATGAACTCATAAGCTTGGGAATTGAAAATTAGACTAAGTGTTGGACGTAAGAGATGGAAACATAGTTGAAAGTTAACTTATATAACTTGGGACCAAGATTTAGCACATGCCTCGGAGGACAAGTTCAGGACATAAACACATGGGAGGACTATTATGGTCGCATAGTAGAACCATTTTGGACGCATGCTTAAAGTCCGAGAGAAGTTTGACTAAGTATTGAGGAGCTTATGGTAGTTGAAAGAGACACCGAAGGTAAAGAGAATAGGTTTGATGCATAGTTTATGTTTCGAAAAGATTAGCTAGGTGTTGGATGATTGTTAATAGTTGGAAAGCAACACTTAGGGTAAAAAGAAAAAGTTGGACACTTAGGGTGGAAAATGATGAGATTTTGGCTAAGTATGGAGCAACTTGTCTTGGTTAAAGGAGAAACTATTAGGCTAAGTTATACAAGCCAAGAGGTGGATACATAGGAGGCTAAGAAGATGAAAGTTTGGCAAAGTACAAGGTGGTTTTGGGTGTGTTGGACGCATACCCTAGCCTTGGAGGAAAAATGGCTAAGTGTTGGATAGTTCATGTTGGGTAAAAGGAAGCAAAAAAGGTGTACCCTAAGGAAACAAGTGTAGGACGCCTAAAGAGAGGAAAGTTGACCACAAAAGTTTGGGAAAAACTATCATAGATGCATAGAAGGAATAAAGAGGAACACATAGTGAAGATTTGCTAAGGACAAGGGGTCTTGGACGCATGATAGTATGAAACCAAGAGGGTTAAACGCATGGTTGAGGGTTTCTAGCCAAAGTAGGACACATACCTTGAGGAAGTACAAGTTGTATGCATAAGAAGGATAAGGTTGGACGCATGGCAAGGCCCGTGAATGACTTGAGGATGCGTCCAAAGGGTTGAGAAGAAAGTAGGAGGTGGCGAACTAAGAATTAAACACCTCAAAAGTATGAGGTGTCATCATGCATGGAAAGGTTAAGCATGATGAAGCCATGTAGAAAAGTTGTGTGTCAAGCTATGATGAAAAATTTGATGACAAGGCTTGTAATCCAATTCCTATAAATAGGGCTTGAGACTTGAGGTGAAATCACACAATTTCGAAGAGAATTTTCACTCTATAAGCTTTGAGGGGCAAGGAGGTGATCTTCGGGAGAAAATTTCTAAAGTTTAGGCGTCCAACCATCAAGGCTCCAGTAGGTGTCCAAGAGAACGTTCAGACGAGAAGACTATCCCAGACATCCAATAGGCAGTCCAGGTGTCCAGCAATTGATTCTAGGCGTCCAAAAGAGTACTTTGGACGTCCAAAGTGCTGCTGATTACTATTTTTTGAGCTCTAACAGCCTAGTGGTGTGCTTGGAATCCAAGGGCAATCTAGGTTTCAAAGGGACAAAGGATCCAAGGTCATAGAAGGAGGACTTACAAGAAAGAAACTGCAAACACGGTGAGTGGTTACTTTCCTATGTAATAATGTTTTTCCTTACAGTTTGTATGTGTGATGTAATGACGTATAGTAAGGAAAAGTAAGGCTACACAAGATGGTAAGAGGATCCGAGGATCCAGTTTTTTATCCTGTGACGGTTGTAGAACTTCATGAGATGATTAGAGGGTTACTGAAAATTTAGTTTCTAATCCTGTGTGAAGTATCTTTTGTGAGATGGTTAGAGGACCGACGGGTCTAGCTTCTGATCTCTCAAAGGTAAGTCTATGTGCATATAGAGGAAGGTTTGAGTAGTTGAGTTAAAAGGTACCAACAGAGTGGAGAACGGTACCAAGTAGTGCTTTGTGATTGAGGTTTGAGTGGATAACCTCGTTTGTGATTGATTTAAATTCTGGATAACTGTTACTATAATGTTGGTTTGTTAAGTCGTGTGTTACCCTTTGTATTATGTTTAACCACTCATTGGGCTATTTAGCTCATTCTTGTCTTTTATGTTTTTCTTCTCAGGATTATGGTTGGTTATATTATGGTTAGTTATATCATGTTAAAGAATTTGTATAAACTTTATGATTTATGTTTATTACAAGAGTGGTTGTTAAATTATGTTTGGGGTTAGTTATGTGAAAAGGCTAAAGGTCGGGCAATAGATGTCATGTAAGGGCGATGTTTACTGTCTTCACGCCTCTTTTCGGGTTTAAGAGTGTAGGGAGGGGATGTGACATCCATTTCCTTTGTTTGCTCAGCCTCCTAACAAGGCCTGACCGTATCCTCCACTGCTCACACATGCTCCACAAACTCATTAGTGAAGCCTTAAATGGAATCCACTAGCATTGGAACAAAGACACTACCCAATTACGCAAAGGCTAGATCTACCACAACACCACAAGTAGTAGATTACATCTCCTCAACCACCGTGCTCTCACACTTAGTTCAAGTGATCCATTAATGTCCTAGAGTCCCTGCTACATAAAATAGAAGCAAAATAACAAACAAAATGGATCAAACCTTCCTCACCTCCTTGCACCCCAGTACAAATGCACTAAAATCTTATGCTTAATTTCCCTGACATGAAGGACATCGCATATCAAATACTAAACCCCTTCCAACCATATTTCCTTTAGTGGGGATGATATCCTGCAACACTCACCAACAACAAAATCTCACCTAAATAGATGGAAAATTGCTCTTCTAGAGACAATTCAATACTGTCGCAGTTACCTCATCAAAGAACCACGATTCCTTACCAACTGAAGCCAAACTTAAGTCCAATTGATGCACACTTTTCACCTAAAAATCGTTGATCTTATCAAAAGCCCAAAAAATATCATCACATCAAAATATATATATTTTGGAGCATTGGTTGTCATATAATATAACTGATTGGCTTTTTAGGTTAAGGAGCTTTTCTACATCTCCATATAGTTTAGTATGATATAATAGCTTTTAAACCTATAATTGTACTAAAGTTTTTTTAATAGAAAAATCTACCCAAAGTTACCTCTACGTCTACCAATTGATAAATTGTTAAGATAAAAATAAAAAGTGAAATTATGTTTTAATATTTAACATTCATGAAATTATGTCTTATAAAAAAGGACAAAATATGAATCATGCTTCTATTTTTAGGGCTCTTTTCAAATATAGCAAAAGGAACCAAAATATTTACAAATATAGTAAAATTTCACTATCTATCTGCGATAGATCGCAATAGACTACCTATCTATGTCACAATAGACACAAATAGTAGTCTATCGCGATCTATCACGGTCTATCACAGATAAACTGTGTATTTTGCTATTAGTTGCAAATATTTTCGACAGTTTTGTCATTTAAGATAATTTCTCCTATTTTTATATTAATATTAATTTGCATATTATTTTATTTGGAAAGGAACTAGATAATATGTCAATGTGTGCACAATAGTAATTATCTTTGTAGAGAATTTGACTTTTACATTTGAAAAAAAAAGATCTTCTAAACTTGATTTATATTAATCTTTTCCTCTGAACATTTTATCTTGTCAAATTGTATGTATCAAACTTAGACAAATGTTACAACCTTAACTTTAAAGTTGAAAAAGGTGCTGCAACTTTTACTTCCATATAGCTTTTCATTTAAGACAAATGTCACTTTCATATACTTAGATAAATTATTTAAAACATATGTATACTTATAAGTAGGGTGAGATTTCAAAGAAAATCGATAAAATTTGTGAGTTATGTGTAAGTTATTCACTTGTTAATTTTTATATTTGTCAAAATTATTGTGTAAAATTTGATATTATTAAAATTAGTGAACTTTGCGGATATTTTTTTAATTGAGTTTAGTTAGTTGGTAAATTAACGAAAATTAAATAGAGAATAAAACTTGAAACATATCACTAAAGTCTAGGGTGTAGCTAGATAAAATTGAAATCATAAAGTGCAAATTAATACAAAATTGAACTTTTCTGAACCTATAAAAAGGATTAATACAAGCTTTTTATGATACCCAAAGAAATTAAACCCTCATTATCTCTCTTTCTCCTGTCTTATCATAAAATAGACTTTTCGGATGATTTATGGTAATTTTTTCCATCCTTCAACAAATCATTGAATGCTCCTGTTGAGTGGAGAAAGAATGAGAATTCCTTCCAAATCCAAAGCCATATTATTCGTTCTAAAGAGACAATCATCTTGAAGAGTTTAGAATTTTAATTTAAGAGCTCGGCTGAAAATTAAGCTTATTAAAATGTAAATTAAAGAACTAATAGACTTAATTACGAAATTATTGTAAGAATCAGTTATAAATTATCATGCTTCACATCAAATATATTAGTAAATTTATTAGTGGAATAATGTCAATCTGGTTGATTCATTACTATTAATTAAAACCAACTTAATTTTTTAACTATATTAATTTTTTAACTATAAGTAACAAAAAGAAGAAGTCATAACTTATTTAATGTTCTATAAATACTTGACTTGTGCAGGGAGTTCAAAATTTTGAATTCCATAAATAATTATTCAAGTATTTAAGATAAAGTTATCATTTTGGTCTGTAGATTTTGATTGTAGTTTCTATTTGGTCCTTAAATTTCTAAATGTTACATTTTTAACTCTGAGTTTTGAGTTTAATTTTTATTTGGTCTTTAGGTTACAAAATGTTACATTTTCAACAATGAGTATTGAATTTTGTTTCAATTTGACCCTTACATTTTAAAATTTGCACTTTTAACATTTTTTTTCACTAAATATTCACTTTAACTTCTTATTGATAATATCTATTAACTAATTTAAAAGAACTATAATAATTAATTAGTTTGCAATGTTTTTCATCACTACTAAAATTGATTTAAAAATTTCACTTTATTACCATTTTAAATTAATAAACTAAAACTTAATCTTAAAGATCAAAGCGACCATTAGGGAAAACTCAAAAATATTGAAGCCTAGATATCAAATAAAAATAAAAGTTCGAAATTTAAAGATAAAAATATAATATCTTAAAATTTAAAATTTATGAACTAAATAGAAATCCAACTCAAAACTGACAGGTAAATATAAAATTTTGAATAACAAAAATTAATTGCCATGCTTATTTTTTATGGATAATAACGAGGAGTGAGTATAATTAAAGGTTGATTAACTAAGGAAAAAAGTTGTTTTAAAAAAATCAATTGTAATTGAACATTTTTTTATTAGCTATTTAAAATAAAAATATATGTATTTGGATACACTTTTCAATAGGTTAAAAGCTTGTTTAGTATGTTATATACTAATTAAGAGTATTTCTATTAATATCAAATTATTATAAAAGACGATTATCAAATTCTATGAATTAATAATTTAAAAATATTTTTTATTGGCCGGAGACGATCGTCAAAGTTGGTCGTTGTCACATCTCGCCTTAGATTACCTTACCTAATTTCGAATATAGCGCATGCAGATAATAGATTCCAATTAAACTATGACTCTCAATGTCAAAATCTAAAAATAGTTCCAGAATAAGTACGTATCAAAAATTTTTTTTAAAGAAAAAAAATCTTTATTAAAAATAGACTTTATTAAATCATAAACTATAATATTTTCACCATAGTTTCCCCCACAAAATTAAATAAAGCACACCTGAAATAAAAAGCTTAATGCACACTCCCAAATAATATGTTTTGAAATTCCAACACTACTATCAATTATGGTATCCTATTCAGAAATCAGCTTAGAAATCAACAACCCCAACGCAACAAAAAACTACCAAAAAAAATAAAAATTTTCAATTTACAAATCAACCTAAGACTAAATGATATAATGTTTCAAATCATGATAGCCACTTCAGTTATAAAACCAAATGTCACTACTAAATTTACATGCAACTGTATGTGCAAATTAGGTACAACTGGTCGCATATCTCAACCATGATAGACTTATTTGAAACTTAAGCACTACCTGTTCAAAAATTAAAAGAAATAGTGAGCTAATAAGTAAAGTGATTGGTGAGACTTCATAAGAAAATGATCTTTGAAAATATTATTAACATAAACTTCCATAAAGGTTTATTCATAGGTATTACCAAAACCCTTACATGTAGAACCTTCGAGATACTTGTACCTTCTAATGCATTTCAACACCTCCAATAGCTTGAAAACTATGAAACCTTCAACACACAACTTCTCAAAACATAATTTTTAAACATACATTTTCAAGAACATAATCATTAACCCAAAATAGCTTTAAAAAACATGATCTTTAAAAGCATAGCTTACAAAAACATACTCCTTGCAACATAGGCATTGCTATAAAATTTCGTCACCAAATATGTACCAAATGTGTACCTAAAATTGATCATATTGGCGTAGAGTAATCTCAATATGCACAGTAGAAGAAATACGTGCATGCAGAACAATATATAATATTTTTCATGGCTCAGGTTTAGAATTTGGATAAGGATTTAGAATCTAGATTTGGCAGCTAATAGCCTCAATAGTTCTCATGCATCTCCTACGACTTGGGTGCACTAGTAATGTAATACCTTAGGTCCAAGATTTGGACCTGGACTTGGAATCCGGATTTGACAGCTAATGGCCTTGGTATTTTCCTGCATTCCCTGTGGCCTAGGCATGCCAACATACTATGGAAACACATCCACATACCATATGGGTAACACTAATGGTACATATACGTCTAGTGGTTTGAAAATGGTTTTCAACATAAAACTTTTCATTCTCAATTACTATAAAATCATATTTCCTCAAATCGTTCTAGAATCATGCTCTTTCTTTATAAACAATATTTTTGGAACCTCAAACCTTCATAAGAAACATGTTTTCACTAAACATTTCAAATTAATGTTCCCGAGCTCAAAATCATAATTCCAAAATAAATGCTCTCACTAAAATCACCATAATTCCAAAACAAATCCTCGCACATACCCTTTAAAACATAGAACACATAGCTATGAAAATTCATCACCAAAAGTGTACCAAAAACCGATGATACTGGGGCAAAGTAATCTTAAAACGTACGATAGAACAAATACTTGTCATGTGCGCATGCAAACAATCTGTAATATCTGTAATGCATTAGGTTTAGGATTCAAATTTTGAATTTGGCAACTAATGGCCTCAACATTCTCCTACATCCCCTATGGCCTAGGCAGTAATCTAGATTTGGAATGTCACAATAGAGTATTAATGTGAAAAATACGCACAGTATGGTTGATTCTTATTTTATAATCTCCAGATAAATAGCAAAACAAATCTATGTCATACTATGTTTCGAGTAATCTCAAATTACATAGTAGAGCAATCTTTGTCGTACTATACACTAAGTACTCTCAAGGTGCATAGCAGAACAAATCTCTATCATACGTGCACGCATAGACCTAGCTCTCTCTGATACACTATGGAAAGTCATTCATGTACCATATGGGTAATCACCATGAGGTACAACGATCTAAGGGTTTGAAAACTACTTCTAGCATATAAGATCATACTTTTCTTGTGGAACATAAATTTTCAAATTCAAACTTTTACCACATTTTCTCTAAAGCATTTCACCATCTTTAAATTCTCTAAAAAAAAAAAAAAAAACTTAAAACATGCTAAATTTCTCAACTAATCTCAAATAGTTCTAAAACTACAATTTTCACCAAAATATCAAAAACTTTTCTAAAGCGTCATAACGATTTTGAAAATCTCAAAGCTTTTCTAAAAATCATATGATAACTTGTAGAAATACAAGTTATTGTAGCTCTTTCTTAGAATAATGGAGAGGATTTAATGTATTATGCAGCAATCTTGACTGAGATTCATTGATAAAAATCTTCTTTGCTATTGCACAATTGATTTGCTTAAGGTAAATTTTCTCAAGGTAAATTACATCTAAACGCATGATCTATTGCAAGACATGCCTAACTCAAGCCTGCGCGTCCATGAAATTGATAAACCAAAGCCTACGATTGATAAACACTTGAAAAGTGCTTTCTATTCTCTCAAATTAAGAGAGTTTATATTAGATTTCACTTGTTTGCTAGTGGTTTTTAGGTTAAAATGAGGAAAATTAGAAGAAAAGACTAAAAGATCAAAACCGAGCAAGAATACCGCGAAAAAGAACTGAAAAACTCAAAATGGCAGAAATTGAGGCAGCGCCGTGGCGCCTGAACGGCGCTGCCGGGGCGCTAAAACCTGAGAGCAACCTTGTCTGAACGCAGCCCTAGCGCCGCGGCACTCTCCATCAGCGTCGGGCACTGTCCCAAAATTTTCAATAGCGCCGCGGCGCCAGTTTTCCTTAAATGAAAATTGTTATTTTCGGTAAGTTTTTGGGCGGCCAAACTCTATAAATTTGGGGGTTTCCAGCAGCCCTAGGCATAGAATCAAGTCAAGGAAGTTGCAGACCTAAAGAGGCACAAAAATGAGAGAATTGAGTGAGAGTTCAAAGAGTGAGTTAGTTGCAAGGAAGAGGAAAAGAGTTCGAGATAGTCGTGGTGCCCTTCGAATTCCAACGTGAGAGCCAAGGAGATCGTGACGGTGCTACCTCAATCAAGAGCCTCTTTTTAGTAGAATTTCTCTTTCTTTACGCTCTTTCTTTGTTTATTTTGCTTAAACATGTTGCTTCAAGCTATGAGTGGCTAAACTCTTTAGTTTTAGGGTTTTGATGGTTTGTTTATGAATTTATGTTGATCTTGTAGACTTTCATGG
Organism: Citrullus colocynthis; assembly: GCA_031780015.1. Classification (NCBI taxonomy): domain Eukaryota; kingdom Viridiplantae; phylum Streptophyta; class Magnoliopsida; order Cucurbitales; family Cucurbitaceae; genus Citrullus; species Citrullus colocynthis. The sequence goes on from QLSR01000076.1 coordinate 74,037, forward strand.
TTTTGTTGGAATGATTATGCTTTTCATTGTTATTGTGTTTAATTCTTGTGGATTGGCCATCTTCACATGTTAGGTTAGATGTATAATTGAGAGATTGTATATTTAACTTGATCTATAACAATGAATTGTTGTTAATCTATCATGAGAGTAGTTAGGTTGACAATGAAAGTTGTTAAAGACTATTCTTAATGCCATGTAATTTTGTATTGGTTTAAGAGATTAATAATGAATCGAGTTGCATGAGAAAAGGTTGTTTTTTAGAGAAAATAACTTGGAACTAAGTTTCTAGACTTAGGCATATGAATGACAATAAAATCCATGAAATCTATAATATTGCATGATGAAATAAACAAGGATTCATTACCCTAGAACTCTCTTTGACTCTTGTGTTTCTCACTTTAATACTTTCCTTATTTGATTTGTATTTTCCATAACTCATAATTTTCAATTTCAATCCTCAAATAAAATTGATTCAACTCTAGAATAGCTAAGTAACTTGAACCTTCACAATTAGATCTCCAGTGGAACGATATTCGGACTTAACCGTTTTATATTATAACTTGACCCGTACACTTGCGGTTAACACTGAAAGTGCGCATCAACGATCGACAGATGCACACTTTGAGATCTCTAGCAGCTGTAAATTGGATCTTAACAATTACTTTGCCTCATCTGCGACATTATAAGTGGCTGCCAAATTAGCCAAAAATGACGTAGTTAGAAGAAACTGATTCAAATTAGCAAATTAGCCGGAATTGACATAATTTATGCCAAAGCTGCAATGCAAACTCTATAAAATGGTAAGATCACAAGCAGAAAGGGTTGTTGAATTTCCTGGAGATTTTCCATATGAAGCAGACCCTTCCTAAGAAGATAACCGAAGATAGAGAACTTGAGAGAGTGATCTAAGATAGAAAACTTGAGAGAGTGACCTTCTCCTTGACCAACCGTTCCACCGTACGTGGTGAAGCATGCGACCATAATCGGCGAAATCAAGAGATTGATCCTCCACAGATTGCATTCTTGCTTTCTATCCCTGTTTCTGCTTTGTTGTTTACATTGTTTATCAAGAGATTGAGTACTTTGTAACAACTATACCATTTCCATTAATTTCAATTATCGTCCATGAATTTCTCTATATCTCTTTTTATTTTCTTGTTTACAAGCATGAGTAACTAATTCTAATAAGGGTTGGGACAAAGTTATCATCTTTCTAAAGAAAAAAGTTTGAGATTATTTTGTTTTTGCTTACTGCATTTGAAGTCACCACTGGTCTTCATTTAGCTAATTGAGATAAGTAACTATAATTAACTGTTTGAGAAAGTAAATGATTATGAAACTCATTAAGTAAATTAAGAAGTATATCTAGACATATAAATAACCTTAAGTTCAATCAAACTCCATCCATGCCTCATAGAAATATGAAGTATGGGGTCTATTAACTGAGAGGCGTAGTCCATAAGTTTGAGAACATGAAATAATTTTAAATGGTATTCTAAAAATAGGTGATAACAGCCCTCTAACCTTGTTTTTCTCATTCATATTATCTCCTTCGCTGACAAACTGTTTGCACAACACTTCCCATTACATTCACCATTTAATGACATATTTTAGTTACTTTCTATACTTCACTCCTTTAATATTTTGTAAGAGAACACCATCATAGCTTGAGAGTTTTGAATCTACAACAAGTCACTGTGTTCGACCTTGGACTCACCGAGAAACCTGGTTTTAGCTTATACTTAGGTTAAAAATAGAAAAACTTGATTGAATACACCATACATGCATCACATCCTTAGAATTGTAACAAGTTTTTGGTGTCAGGGACTTCGGTATTGATTTAACTCTTTTACTCTATTTGGTTGTAGATAAACCTTGATCGATGGAGTATTGCTACTTTTGGAGAGGACCTTTTGAAGAAGGACCAAACAAAACTGACGTCGAAGAAACAAACATTCAAACAGAAATATGGCTGACCAGCAAAATCCAATTTAAGGAAATAATCCCAATGATAGAAATACACCAATATGGGAGTATGCGTCGCTAAATCTATATGTTCTCACCATGAATCATGCGTTCTGTCTTCAAGGGGAACGAGTGGTTCGAGATGGAACCAGTCATGTTACAGATGTTACAAGCTGCAAGGCAATTTGGTGGTATTATGGAAGAGGACCCACACGCACATCTCAAAAGCTTTCTAGAAATCAACAACAGTTACCCATTCCAAAAGTAATGCATGACGAAATTCAACTTTCTCTCTTCCCTTTCTCCTTTAGAGACGAAGTGAGGCAGTGGGTTTATTCAATCGAGCCTGGTGAAATTACCATTTGGGAGCAAATGGTCGAAAAGTTCATGCAAAAATACTTTCCCCCCACGGTAAATGCAAGAAGGAGATAAGATATCGTGACATTTGAGCAAAAAGCAACAGAGATTCTAAGTGATGCATGGGTCATATTTAAGAGGCTCGTGAGAAATTGTCCACACAACAGAATCCGTGACTGCATTCAAATGGAAATATTTTGTGAAGGGCTCAATAGACCATTACAGTTAGTAGTTGATGCCTCCACTGCTGGAGGATTAATGGACAAAACCTACACTGAAGCGAAAGCTATCCTAGACAAGATTTTGAGAAATACCAATGAGTGGGTCAATGATGGATATGGTACGCGTTCTATGGATAGATCCAAAGCTCAAACTGGAATGATCGAGACCGACGTTGCTACAAGTTTGGCAGCTTAGATGGCTACTATGACATCGGTGCTCAAAACTATGGCATTGAATAATGGTGGAATGGTTGGTCCTGCCACTCAGATGATCGCAATAAATCAGGTGACGGTAGTAAGTTGTGTGCAATGTGGAGAGGCGCATTTGTACGATATGGGCCCGCACAACTCATAGTCAGTGTACTACATGAAAAATAGCCTATACAACAAAACATACAACCTCGGTTGAAGGAGTCACCCTAACTTTTCATGGGGAGGGAATGAACAACAGCGCAGACCAAGGGCGTGCACCACAATCGCATAGAGGTGATCCTCTTGGCTTCCACCAGAACTTTCAAAACTAACAGTTGCATTCCCAACAAAGATTCCAGCAAGCTCCTAGCTCATCATCCTCCTCATCTCTCGAATTCTTACTCAAAGAATATATCAACAAGAATGATGCCATGCTCCAGAGCTAGGCCACAACAATCAGAAATTTAGAAATTCAAATGGGTCAAATAGTTAGTAAACTTAAGAATAGACCGCAAGGAACATTGCCAAGCACTACTGAGGCCCCAAGAAACAACGGTAAGGAACAGTGTCAAGCAGTGACACTGCATAGTGGAAAAATTCTAACCACTAAAATGCCTGATCACGAGAGCCCTACAAATCTGCAACTCTCAACCTTTCGACAACCAACTCTTCAACCAAATGTGACTTCAACAACTTCAATAGCAACTTCAACATCAGTTCTACCAGACGACCACAATACTAACTCTTTGAATTTAAGAAACAAAAATTGTCAAACAAAGCACCCAGTGACAGAGAAGATCTGACACAGGCTCATCCTGCGTCCAAGGAAAAGATCCCAATAAAGGAAGCGGATCATACCATGCGTCCTCCATTTCCCTACAGATTAAGAAAGAAAAATGATGAGGGGCAATTTAAACGATTTTTAGACGTGCTCAAGCAGCTGTATATCAATATTTTGTTGGTAGAAGCACTTAAGCAGATGTCCAGCTACGTGAAGTTCCTAAAGGACATCCTATCCAAGAAAAGGCAGCTAGGAGAATTCGAAACAATCGCCTTAAGGCAAGAGTGCAGTGCGTTATTTAAGAAGAATATCCCTATTAAGATGAAAGATCCTGGAAGTTTCACGCTACCATGTTCAATAGGGGAAATGGATGTTGGCCAAGCTCTCTGCAATTTTGGGGGCCAGTGTCAATTTGATGCCCTTATCAATCTTCAAGAAATTGAGGATTAGTGAGGTAAGACCCACCACAATAATGTTATAGCTGGCCGACCGCTCAATAACACATCCTTAAGGAAAAATAAAGGATGTGTTGGCCAAGGTCGACAAATTCATCTTTCTTGCGGATTTCATTATCCTGGACTATGAAGCCAACAGGGAAGTGTCAATCATCTTAGGATGACCTTTGTTTGCCATTGGGCATGCATTGATTGATGTACAAGAAGGGGAGCTAACAATCAGGGTTGATGACCAACAAGTCAAATTTAATGTCTTCAATGCATTAAAGTATCCTGAAGAGCTAGAATCGTGCCAGTTTGTAGAAGACATCAACTATGATAGCTAGATTTCAACAGATGCAGAGTCAAATGGTTTGGTGGCATCTGTTAATGAAAAAGAGAATGAAGAAGAAAACATAAACCTCATACCCAACCTTGACAGAACCTTTGAACAATTAGACCTAATCAACCACGAGACTGCAAAAACCAATCCTTCCCTCTAAGAATTGCCCTCTCTAGAATTGAAAGCCCTTCCTACGCATTTAAAGTATGCTTACTTGGAGGATGATAATGAAAGGGTTGAAATCTCTAACACAATAGAAGTCGTACATAACCAAATTCAAAATAATTGGGATTTTGAAATACCAATACATTGGAAAAAAAATACAAAAAAGTAAACTAAGAAGTATTTCTAGATATAGAAATAACCTTAAGTTCAATCAAACTCCATCCATGCCTCATAGAAATATGAAGTATACGGTCAGTTAACTAAGGTGCAACCCATAAGTTTGAGAACATAAAATAATTTAAACGGTATTCTAAAGATAGATGATAACAGCCCCCCTAACCCTGTTTTTCTCATTTATATTATCTCCTTTACTGACGAACTGTGTACACAACACTTCCCATTACATTCACCATTTAGTGACATATTTTAGTTACTTTCTTGACTTCACCACTTTAATATTTTGTAATAAGAACACCATCATAGCTTGAGAGTTTTGAATCTACAAAAAGTTCTTGTGTTCGACCTGAGACTCACCGAGAAACCTGTTTTTAGCATATACTTTGGTTGAAAATTGGAAAACTTGATTGAATACATCATACATGCATCACATCTTTAGAACCGCAACATCATACATAATTATACATTTCTTGAAATGCCATAATACTATTCAAATAATAAAAACATTAGTAAAATAAATCACTCATAATACTCTTGATGTGAAAATTTCAGTTGTGAGCTTATTGATATGCGCAAGTACACACATCGAGTAATAATATAGTTTAAAACGGCCAAAGTCAGGTATTGTCTCTGGGAAATTGGTTTGGTTAACTTTTAGCTACTCAGAACTTCTTTCAATTTTATTTAGGGAACCAACTATGATGAAGACTAATGTAAATTAATCTAAGAAAGAAAAATTAAAGATATACATCGGGGCGAAACCAAACAAAGACACGTCCTAGGGTTATTAATTTATTTTATGCTAACTATAGTTAATTGTTTAGACCTCGAATTTATGTTATGCTAACTATAAACCTATGAGTCTTTTGTCCAGGTATTCTTTATCGAGCTCAACTTTTCTAACATCTAATTATCAACTCATTATCATGTAATCAATTAATTAGGCATAACACTAAGTTCATCTATTATTGATCTCTATTAATATTCTATCATATACATACACTTTTGATTAATAGTTTAACATGCTAGTTCCAAACTAATGCCCTTTCTCCCAAACAAGATATCAAATTTAAAATCATTCAAACGTTGGTCAATTGTTTGAAAGCAATAAACATAAGCATGTCAAAATAGTTCATGCATTCAATAAATTTAACAATCAACAAAGTCTCACAATCCAAAAACTACATCAAAACTCTATGGACTACAAATTAGTTACTCGTGGCTACAATACCAATATAGACATTTATAATGCAAGCAAACTCAAAGAAACAGAAAAATTTAAAGGGAACAAGATGCAAGCCGAGTTCTTAACTATCGTCCTTGAATCTAGAATTTCACTCCAATGATCTCTTCAAATCTTCACTCATTTGAAAGCTCCAAGATGTCACCTCTACCCAGAAATCGACTCTCAATGGAAACCTTGACGACTCCTATGAAAAATGCTAAAAACCAACCTCCCAAATTGATCCGCAAAACTTCATATATATATAATTAGGTCGTAGGGTCGCGATGCTGGAAAGTAGTGTCCCAACGCTATGCTAATCTAGTTGCTTTTCACCACCCCAAACTTAAAACTTTGCTAGTCCACAAAAAAGAATGAACAAGACCACAAGGAAAATCTAAACAAGCATGCAAGTGACTCAAGCCTTATTATTCAAAAATTACATGTTAGATCCATAAGCAGAAACATTTCAAGCACATCCCTTGTTAAAGAGATCTTAAGGCCAAATTTAATCATCCCTTACATGTCTGTGTGCAAAGTCACATTTAATTCAAAACTAAAAAATCGACTTTAGATTTAATTGAGCTTCTCCAATTTTTCCCTTACAAGCTCATGCACCAATCATCAAGCATCCAAAAGAACTCAAGAAGGTAATATATCAACTAAGGTGCCTAAAATACACAATCAAAAGACGTCCTAAACTTGCATTCTTTTACCTAGGAGCACTAGCTTTCACACATTCACCATAGGAACTCATACCTAGTCAATTCCCAAACATTCTAACTGATCACAACAATGGTAGCTCTTTTTACCCTTATCCATGTCTACACACTGCAAGTTTATTTTTTTTTCTCAACTCTTTCTTTTAGTGATATTCTATTATTTCACCATTTCTTTTGTGCACATTTTTTAACAGGTGAATACAATCATTTTCTCTCCCTTAGTGTAACATTACCAACCATCATGAAAGACACTCTCTAAATAGTGGGGCCTTTCAGGATAACAACCAAATAAACTCAAATTAATTCTATGTTCAGGGGACTCCAAGAGGGATTTCAAGATAACTTAACTCGAGACTATGCTATCCTATTTCCACAGCAGACCATCTAGCATATAATCTAGAATAACTCATAGGCAATCATAATAACCACATACTCATAGAATTTCTCACATTAAAGCACAACATCATGCCATATTTTCTATTCGAAATCCAAAAAATTTAACCCAAATTTCAGCCACTCAAAATATTTACTAATTAGTGTGTGTAAGTCTTTTGTTTCCCATTAACATGCATGGTAGGATAAAAACAAAAAAGATAGAAGTGTGCAGTACTTCCCCCATCCCAAACTTAAAAACATGCAATGTTCTCAATGCAATAAAAAAATAATAATAAAGGGCAGAGAGTGAGCAAAATTGACCTGATTAGTGAAGTGGTCCATAAGTGTCCCACCCCAAACTTAAAAACATGCAATGTCTTCAATGCAATAAAAAAATAATAATAAAGCACAGAGAGTGAGCAAAACTGACCTGATTAGTGAAGTGGTCCATAAGTGTCAGGCTTGTAAACTGCTACTTTATTTGAGGGCTCCTGAAAAACTGAGACTAGAAAAAGACAAAATTGCACACTATTAAAGCTGAATTAAAACAAAAATAAACAATTAAAATACCAAAATAAAATAAAACTTGGTTTGCCTCTTAAGAAGCGCTGGATTTAACGTCTTGAGTTACATGACCGGGAAGATTGTATGTCAAGATACACAAAAATTCTCCCATTTTTCAGGCCCCTTCTTGCTTGAATCAATGTAGCCTACAAAATCTTGTAGGTTCACCCTCTTTTGATGGGCACCTAAAATCATAATATTACTTTTGGTATTTTATTATAAAGAAAATAAAAAGATGGAAAATTAAGAACAGACTCATACTTACAAGGCTCATAAGAAAGAGAAAAATCAAGGATGAGAAGATTCTTAAGAGATGGAAAACAAGGCTCTTCAACCTCAACCTTAGCCTCTTGAATTTCCTCATCTAAATTAGGCACAACTCTTTCAAACTCACAAACCTGCTTTTGGTGTGACTCTAATGCTTCCAACTCATTCTCACTATCAGAATCTAAAATAATAGCTAGACCTCCCTACCTTAGTGGAATTGGAAATATTTTCCTCATGTAAGGCTCTAATTGCATCAACTATCAGAGTAAGTTGATCTCCCAAATGTTTAAGAGTTGCCTCATTCTCTACCATTTGAGCTTCTATCCTATCCAACCTCTCTATCTCAAACACGCAAAACCTCCTAAGTTTAGACTCTAATATATACTGTTTTAACTGGTCCTCTAGTGAAGGTTTATCTAGTAAAGGTATGGGTTAAAAGGCATCAGTGGTGGTGGTAGACCTAAGTTAGGTTGGTAAAACCCGTAAGGTCACCCAAAATTAAAATAAGACATGATATGCAAACACCACTAACAATCAACCAAGAAAATACTCAAACAAAAGCAAGAAAATAAATAAAAATAAATAAAAATAAAAAAAATAAAAAAATAAATAGAACTGTTACACCCTAAATTAAGATCAGCCAAATCTCGTAGATATTAAAAGCAATCAAAACAAAATTTCCTGGAAACGGCGCCAAAAACTTGATAAATGCGCAAGCGCATGCTTTCGAAGTAATAAAAACAATCCCAACAATTGGGTATCATCTTGAGGAAATTATTTATTTCATTAAACTAGCTATTAGGCAATTCTCTTGACTTTATTTAAGGATTCACACAGGGTGATTTGAGAACAATAAAAAAATAAAAAGAAAGGAAATAAATGTTCAACTAGAGACTCACTTGACTAAGATGTCCTAGGGTATTGATTTCATTCAATGTTGTTATGGATTCAACATATTTTCTTTCAATTAAAACAATGTGTTAACCTAGACCTCGAAGATCTATGATCTGGGTTTCCTCTTATGAGCTCCACCCTTTCTTATGTTTGAAAGCCAAATCTTTCATGCAATTGAAACTAGTAGGCATAGCATTAAGCCTCTTTGTTATTAGCCTCTAATGTTTTCCTATCATTCACATGCATAATCCAACACCAGTTTATCATGCTAGTTTTGGTTAATAAATCTCTCTCTCAAGTACAATTAAGAACCCTAAGATAATCAAATGGTGATCAAGTATAAACCCTACCCTCAGACTCCTAGTACTAAGCTAGGTAAGTTGCGGTGGACTCAAAGAAATTGCTTATGGACTTAGCCATGGAGATGGGTTGTTTTATAAGGTGTTTAGCTTGAAGGGAGAAGTAGCTGAGTTCGATAGTGTGAGCTTGTAGGACATTCGATAAAATTGGAACGATACAAAGAAGATCAGCATGGCCCTTGTACAAGGATGACACGCACAAATTAGTTAATCAGACATTTAGACTAATTGAGTAATCTTACTACTGGAACATCCCTATGCTAGGTATAAGGACCTCTCTCTTCTACCTTAATAATTTCGACTAGAGTTAACAATATAATTGCTAAATGTAAGGATTGAATTATTTTTGGATTAATTTATGGTTGTAAATATGAGATGAAATAAATAAAAATTTTATAAATAATAGCTAAATCGATTAACATGAGATTTATTTGTATATGGTTGGAAATTAATTAGATTAAGTGTAATAAAATACCAGCACTTTATCAAAAATAAAAAGTATAAGAGAAGGGAAGTGGTTTAATAGCCACCCACGTTGATTCTTCTTTTAAGTCAGTGGTGTACACCATAGAATTTGGTGAAGAGACCTATTACTGAGTTTACAGCTCATGGAAAAAAATTGGTCACGAGTTTTAAATGGGGAAAGGAGTCTCGATGAAGGAGAGGTGAGGAAAATAAAAAGGGAAAGGGATGTAAAAAAAAGGAGAAGATAAGAGAGAAAGAAGCTGCCGGGAGGAAAAAAAAAACAATAATAAAGGGGAGGAAGATCTAGGTACGATGAGGCCTCAAGATGGAGAGGAGTTGTTGCAGCTGAGGTGTGAATAGAAAGAAGAAGAAGGGTGTTCTTGCTGAAAGAAAAACCAGCAGAAAGAAAGAGAACAACAACTGGAGGTTGAAATTGGTTTTGAAGAAGATTAAGCTGAGGAACTGTCTTGTGAGTTAATCTTAGATATTATATATAAAAAAATGGAAAGAAATGAACAAGGGTAGGTTGAAATTGGTTCAAACTACTGGAAATTGTTGAAAAGTCCAAAAATCTGCACTGCTATCAAAGTTTACTGTTCTTTTGTCTGTATCGCCGCTGATGTTTCCGTTTCCCATCTGGCAAATCTTGCTCCTAGCTTGAATTTCATAAATTCTTTACATTCTCAATGTTTCATAGTAGTTCCTTGCTCAGGATGGGTCTCATTTGTCCTAAACCATGTGTTAAGGAAAACTGAGTTGACTGGAAAATGGTGTTTGGAATAGAAACTTTTGTTGCTAAGTTCGGTTAATTAATACTAATTTATACTCATTTCTCATATAAACGTTAGAAAGAGAGTGATTTAATTTCCAAGAAAGAAATAGCTGGTTGGAAAGAAGTTTAATTAGATAAGGAAAAAATAGTAGTGATGTAATTTTATTTGGATTGGAGAATTTGAGAAGGAAAATAAAAAAATGTAAGGTAATCGAAAATAAAGAAGGCAGTCTTGGGCGCTAAATTAAAAGTGGCTGAGGATAATAGACTTTAAACTCAAGTCTCAGTTGTTAGAGCTCAGTCAAGTTTTGGGTTAAATTAATTAGAGGTTAAATTTTTCTAAATGCAAATTTTGGAATTGACTGAATTAGTTTCTGGGAAAACGGAAATTGGGAAAAGCTTACGATCCGACCACGAGTGACAACTTTATTTAAATGAAACTTTATTTACACATTGTTTTCAGTATGTTTAAGAATGTTTGTTGATTGACTTGAGAAACTCTGAGATTTCATAAAATCATGTTTATGCTAGTGTCTAAATCCTTTTAAAAAGGGACCCAATGCTAAAGGACATTGAGAAGGCGTGAGTAGGCCTAATATTACCATGGAACTCGACATTGAAGGACATTAAGAAAGTGATTGAGTATCCACTAGGACCCCAATACTGAAGAACATGAGAAGGTACATGGGTAGCCCGAGACTAAATATTCCTATGTGCACATAGAAAGAATTGATGTTGGGTGTGTTGAGATTACTCCACCTCAACTAAGGTTGTTTTCGGGGTTGAGTTGTGTTGAGCCTCGCTCCAACTCAACTAAAGTTATCTTGAACTCCAAAGAATATGTTTTATGGGATTTTATGACAAGCTACTTAGATGATTTACTATTTGTTGTATTTGAGCATGACTTATGTTTTATGCAAAGTTTGAGGTTTCCTAAACATTACTATGTCACTCACTAGGCAACTTAGCTCACATTTTTTCTAAATTTTTTATTTTTCAAGTAGGGAGCAAGTTTTCGGTGGTTAGCCTACACTCGTCTAATCTAGCTGCATTTAGTTTGTGGACTTTGTATAGACTTGTATTAAGACTTGAGCATTGTATATAAAAGGGTTGAGAGTTGTACATTTGTGTATGTATGATTAATCTAAGTTGGTGATTGAGTTGAGTTAGGTAAGCTCTTTAGGACATGTAAATAAGGTTTAAGTAAGTTGTTGGCCATTGATTATAAACTATTTATCAGGTGCTTAAGTATATGAGTTAATATGGAGAACAGGTTGATAGTAGTTGTCGTAAAAGGGTCGATGTCTATTGTTTTCACATTCTTTCCATGACTAAGAGGGTAAGTTGGGAGAGGGTGTGACATCAAGCATTCAATTGGAAAAGTGCAAACATGCATTCTTTTAATAAAAATAATTAAGAACCATCCATAAATAATATTGAAATCAATCAAATCCTACAACTACAGACTAGTTTAGCAACTCATGTTCAGAATATAAACTCTAAACATGTCGTACAGAGATATAAAGAAAGAGATTAAAGAGGAAAGAATTAGCCACTGATCCATCTTTGCCGATAGTGCATCTACATCTCCTTGATCCAACTTCCATCTACCTCTTTATTAGGCTTTGCAAATATCTCTAAACGGCAGCCAAGAATTAGCCACTGATTAATCTTTGTCGATAGCACATCAATATCTCCTACTTGATCCAACCTCCATCTACCCCTTTATTAGGCTTTGAAAATATCTCTAAATGGCAGCCTCTAGGCCTCTGTGGAAAGCCTTAAGTGATCCTTAGTCGAACTTGTTAGGACTAGTGTCCTAAATCTCTTGGAGTCTCGTAGTTTTGTAAATTGTAAAAACATTTTATTGATTAAATAAACTAAAATTCCATGGTTATTTTATGTAAAAAACATGTATGTGGTTAACATACGAGATTGAATCATGTTTAGGTAATAACCAAAAGATCTATAGTATAAGAATAAGGTTGGGTGCCTTATTCCGACGGATACAATCCACTTTGTAATAGTTACAAAGAGTTGTAAAGTGTTACAAACGATTTGATCTTAATTGTTTATGTGGAGACATGTGAGTGGGGGCATCCTATGCAAAGAGTTTGTATAAGACCGAACCGCGAAATGTTTAATATCTCTTTGTAACGCTGTTAATTGAAGAAGTTAACATTTCATAGGATGACTCTAGGTGCGGCAATGCAAATTTAAGAGTACAGCTCTAACATTTATCGCATTTTTAGCTGTTCTGACCTTCTCATTATACAGTGTACTAACTTTACCATACTAGTGTTACCATATCGAACTTGGCTCCTCTAAAAGATCATTCTTGGATCTCTTGCCATATCTGGGATGTCTAACCAAATCTCCTTTTTTTTTTTTTTTTTTTTTTTTTTTTTTTCTCTTTTCTTTTTTTTTTTTTTTTTTTTTTTTTTTTTTTCTCTTTTCTTTTTTTTTTTTTTTTTTTTTTTTTTTTTTTCTCTTTTCTTTTTTTTTTTTTTTTTTTTTTTTTTTTTTTCTCTTTTCTTTTTTTTTTTTTTTTTTTTTTTTTTTTTTTCTCTTTTCTTTTTTTTTTTTTTTTTTTTTTTTTTTTTTTCTCTTTTCTTTTTTTTTTTTTTTTTTTTTTTTTTTTTTTCTCTTTTCTTTTTTTTTTTTTTTTTTTTTTTTTTTTTTTCTCTTTTCTTTTTTTTTTTTTTTTTTTTTTTTTTTTTTTGAATACTCGACTTTTGCTCATAATTTATGTCATACTATCTTTTTTTTTTGATGCTATAAACATACGAACTTAGCTCTTTTTTTATTTTTGGGTTAGCCACTAATCATGAGCTTAAATGGAAAACCAAACTTTGGACTTTTAATTTGGCTAGCTGATTGTAGGGTGACCAGCCCCTAGTTCATTCACCAAATATTTTCACTAAAAAACTGTTCGAGTGCCAATTGGATTTCTCACAACAAATTTTATCTCTTGTGAATGATTAGGTCTCATTTTAAGATACTTCAAGTGATTTATCCTTCATCCAAATAATTATAAATAGTTGCATTGCTTCTAGAATTCTTCACAAATATTTTTTGTTGTAAATTATTCGTGACACTCTTTAATCAATAACTTGAGATATATGTAAAGTGGCGTGATAGTAAAACTTATCTCTTATTTTGAAATTTTCGTAAGGATTTGATAGCTAATTGAGGCTTCAAAATCTCACTATATTTGTAATTGTTCAACCACTTGTAGCCTCCCTTCATTTAGGTTCTTGAAAATACTTCGTCATCGACTTGTAGATCTCGAATTAGTCGCTTACCCTCCACAATCTTGAATTTAATTGGGGATTCAAATCAAACTCGTGTCTATCTCTACGTCACGCGGAAGTACTTCTTTTGAGGAAACTCATTGAAATAATATATAATTTGCCTCACTAAGTGGTAGCATGCTCATTTAATGTTGATATATGGACCTTTAAATTTATGGGTTTAGATTGGATTTTGTTCTCTTTTGAAATTGACTTCATCGTTATTAGTCTCCACATTTTGATGGCAGATTGTAAGATCGTCTTTGATGATTTTGTTGGATAAGTTGAGTAACTTCAATTTAGTGGTGGTCATAACTCCTTATTGGTAAAATTGATTGATGGCAACACCCTGGAATCATGGCAACACCATTCATCTGTTTAAGCTGAGATTGGATCTGGGATCCGGCTAGAACGATGAATCATGAAGTGGGAGACGGCTAAATCTGCAGTGAATGGAGACGATCAGATTTGCGATGAAAAGACAGATCTGGAAGACAGTCGAATCTATGAGTGGTGGTGTTGGCAAACCCACAACCAATTGGAAACTAATGGCTATAAGTGACGGCGGACAAATCGTTCGTGATGGAGAGTTGTCACGAATGGGTTTGTGTGTCGAGTGACACCAAGCAGTCACTAACGTTAAACAGTCACAATTGGCAGCAGATCATGAGCAATGACGACGGATCTGGGCAGCTATGACGAGCAACCACGAATGGATTTATGTGATGGGTGCCGATGGATCTGACTGTGCGGTGGCGGATTTGGATGAGCGGGATTGAGCAGGCGGCGTGGCTGCAGACGACTGACGAAAAGTGAGATCGTGGAGAGAGAGACCTCGGTCTCATACCTTCATCAAACTGCCCGTGGCGCAGACGGTGTTCAGCGAGCGGCGGATGTGCAGCGAATGACGGTGAAGCGTCAGTGGATGAGTGGTGGATGAGCGGAATTGCAATGGAACGACGACATAGCGGTGGAAGGAAAGAAAACTATGCATCCCAGGGAGACTTGCGATTGCCTCCATCGTGAAGGAGGAGAGAGAAGGAGTGAGGGAAAGAGATGAACTCTAGGGTTTTTCCTATTTCGTCTCTTTCTCTCTCTCTCTCAACAGCCCCCAATATATTCACAAAATCTTTTCCCTTTGTTATGATTTAAATTTTACCTTCTTAGATTAGAGACATGGAAATCTAATTCCCCAATGGTTATTTTTTATTTTGATCATGGGGATCTAATTCGCTCATGGTTCCTTGAATTTTGGTTATGGAGATCTAGTTCTCCCATGGTTTCTACCATTAGAACTTCTTCCTTGTTAGGATTATGAGAACTGAGTCATAGTAGCCTTGATTTGCTTAATTTTGCAAAGGTTCTCAATTTTGCATAGATAGATCACTCTTGTTCCCACAGATGGCACCGATCGCTCTTGTCCTCTTGTCCCCACAAATGGCACCGATCACTCTTGTCCCCAAGGACACACTTACCTTCATGTGAAGGTAGAACCATAAGTGAGAATGAGAATTCTAGAATGGAGAAGAAATCAGAAGTATATGGCTACCTGAGTCATAATGGTGTATTTATAGGAGATTTGAATTAGGGTTTAACTTAGCTTTTTTAGGATTAGAATATAGATTTTTCTTAATATCAGACTTGCTAGATTAAATCTTATCTTATATTTATCTTATCTCATCTTGATTTTTGGATTTACTCTGTTCAGGCAATTCACCCTTTAACATTTACTTTCATGAAAGTTTAGGGACCAAAAGTATTTTTGTATCTAGTAAGTTCTTGAACTTTAAAAAGTGTTTAATTAGTCCATAATTTTCTTTTATTTTTTTCTAAGTTTCTGAATATTTAAATCTATGTCTAATAGGTCATTTAGACATTTTTTAAAACTCAAAAACCTATTGGATACAAGAAGTCAATTTTTTCTAATAAATTCATTAAAATTTAAAAATTTTATATATTCAAGAAATATATTAAGCACAAAATTAAAAGTTGTGCCCCATTTGGTAACCATTTTATTTTATTTTTTTTTATTTTTATTTTTTTTTTGAAATTAAGCCATAAAGCCTCATTTCATCTCTAAGTTCTTTGCTTTGTTGTCAACTTTCTATCAATGTTTTAAAAAAATAAGACAAGTTTTGAAAACTCAAAAAAATAGGTCCCGCTGGATAAACCAAATTTAAAAAAGAAAAACATATTTTTAGAACTAATTTTTTTAGTTTTCAAAACTTGACTTAGTTTTTGAAAACAACGATAGAAAATAGAGCAATAAAGAAATCTAGAAATGGAAGAGATATTTAATATACTTAATTTTCCAAAAAAAATGTAAACCAAAGGATTATCAAACATGATCGTACTTTTTAAAACTTATTTTATTTTTGAAATTTCCTAAGAATTCAACTATTCTACTAGAAAAGATAGAAACCATCGCCAGAACTTGAGTAGAAGTACTAGACTAAAGTTTTAAAAACACAAAATAGTCAAATGGTCAGAGCTTTAAAAGTAATGTATTAGATACTTCTTAATCTTCAAATACCTCTTTGATAAATGAAATTAAAGTGTAGGACTAAACTTATAATTAAAATGATATTTAATATTTTAATAATTAGCTATGGTTTCTAATAACATTCCAAAGATAATTTTAATGATTTCACAATAATTATGGTTATTTATTTATTTATTTTGCAAAGATATTGAATTGCTAAAATGAGAGAAAGGACCTCATAACTTGAGGTTAAGGCACAAACAAAACAACACAAAACAAGAGAACAAATAATGACAAACAAACCAAACAGATGAAAAAAAAAAAACACATGTCTCAATGAAAAAGGTCTCATGGAGAAGAGATTGTTCAGGTCCCCACAAGAGGAACCTCAACCCACTTAGAACAACAAATAATTAGAACCTCATACTGAATAGTACGCCAAACTATTCAATTGGGGGACGTAAAGTAAAACCATGTATACACATATTACACTCACACCAAACATGATAAATAACAACACACCAAGCAACTAGAGATGTTCATTTTTCTCATGAGGATAGGGACCCATCCCGAATGGGACGGGAAATGGGGGAGGAAGTGGGGAATGGGGGAGTAAGTGGCTCCTCTAAGATCATTCCACGTCGTCGTCCCGTTTCCTATTCCTACCTTGTGAGCCTTAATTATTTATTTATTTATCATAATAATTTTTATGTTATTATTATTATTATACAAATACTTTTATCTAAATTTTAAGTTTTATTATTTAATAGTTAACATATTGAATGAGTTTGAATTTAGATTATATATATAAATAATTTGATTGGCAATTATCTTTTTTAACAGTAACTTTGAGTAATCAAGTTTCTCAAGCTATCAGATCTTTCTAACACCCTTAATAAACAAATTTAATTGTCAAATAAAATTGGTAAGAAAATCCAAAGCTTTACCATCAGAATCGACATGAGATAAATATAGTACTATCTTCAAATATATAAATTTCCCATCTTGGGAGCCAAAGTCCTCAACTGAAAAAGAAAAATAAGGACCACAAGACCAATTACCGTCCATCAATCCAATTACACAAATATATATTTTTTTAATTTAAAAGTAAATATCAATTGATTTGATTTTGGTCGGTTTTAATTGACTCAACAAATTTGTTTTGGACAATCACTTCAATTATTGTGAAAACTTCTAAAAATGAAAAAAGCAATAAATACCATTCTGATTTCTGACCAAAAATACCACACTGAAGTTCGAGCTTAAAGTGTCCACATGAGGTTGACGAAAATGTTTGAGGTGTTAATTTTTATAAAAATATTGACAAAAATATCAATAAAAGTCAATTTCAATATAAGCTTTTAACAAATTAAAAAAAAAAAAATTAAAAATACAATTTTCGGTCTCTAAACTTTAAAGTTTGTTCAATTTTAGTTTATATATTTTTAATTGTCTAATTTTAGTTTAAGGATATTATTTTAAATGTCTAATTTTAGTCTAAGGATATTATTTTAAAAGACAAAACTGTTGAAAATATTTACAAATAATAGTAAAA
The DNA here is from genome assembly GCA_031780015.1 of Citrullus colocynthis. Taxonomy (NCBI): domain Eukaryota; kingdom Viridiplantae; phylum Streptophyta; class Magnoliopsida; order Cucurbitales; family Cucurbitaceae; genus Citrullus; species Citrullus colocynthis. The sequence continues at coordinate 91,642 of QLSR01000076.1, forward strand.
TATCATCGTCTATCTGCGATATGTAGCAATAGATCGTGATAAACTATTATTTGTATCTATCATGACAAAAATAGTAGTCTATCACAGATAAATTTTACCATCTTGTTATATTTATAAGTATTTTGTTTCATTTTCTTATATTGGAAAACAACCCCTTACTTTATGTATTCTCAATAAATTTTCAATTTAGTCCACAAGACTAATTTATTCTAATTTTTAATTTTTAAATTTTTTGTTATTTATAATATTCTTACTATAAATTTTGAAGATATATTTACATATTTTATTTTCCAATCTAACAAATTATTATTATTATTTAATTAATTTCTATAAAAATTAATTTAAAGGACTAAATTTAAAAGGTATAGAAAATATGGAAACTAAAATGAGACAATCGAAAATATAACCACTAAAAGTGAATAAATTTCAAGTGAGGATCAAAATAATATTTTCACATAAAACATTAAAAAAATTATTTAAATTAATAAATAAACATGTTGCGATTTTTTTAAAGAAACAATTTACATAAACTATTTAAAATGTTTATTATTTATCATACTTTTACCTTGGCGATATTTGGTTGCTTATTGTTTATTTTTTATTGAATCTTTTAACGAAATAATTAAAATGTTGATTCATATTATCGATGTTGAATTCCATCTAAATGTAAAAAATAGTTGAAAATGTCGACATGATAAAAATTAGAAACCATATACTTCACTTAGAGGGAAATATTCACATACAGCAGCTCCAAAATTATATTTAAGACTCCCACATATATATTATATAATTTATATTTATATGCGTTGATAGAAAGCTGGAGCGGTGGCGGCTGCCTTTAAATCTGAAGTGATATACGGCGGCTACACGGCGGCTACAGTTTCGCCATTAATAGCAGAGACTTTTGTTACGGCGGTCGGAGCCGAAGCCACGGCCGCCGATCCTTTCTTCGACCCCGTCGAACATTTCTCTTTGGCCTCGTCTTGATTCATCTGCTGCTGCCGGCACTCTGCACTACAAAAAGCGCTTTCTCCCCTGTTTCCACATCAAAACACCAAAAATCGCATCAATTTCACTGAAAAATTTCGAGGCGAGTTTCGATCAAATTCCTTTCAGAATTTAACTGTGCCCTAGAAAACGCACTTTAATCTGTACTTATTCTAAAAATGATTATTGAAGAAGTGATTTCACTTACTTGTACATGTAAATGTCTCGGCCGGCGACGAGGCGACGTTGGCAGAGGCAGCAAGCATGGAGATAGTGAGATGACCTGGGAAATTCATCGGAATGTCTCCGATTGTTTCTCGGTGAGAGCATGGAGAGAAGGCGGTGATCGAAGGCGGTGGTGGGGTTTTCGAGTTCTGGGACGGCGGCGCCTCCGACGTCGAAGAGGATCTCCTTCTGGCTGGTGCTCCTCTTCATAGTAAGCCACTTTGGCGGCGGCATGGTAGTTTTCCGGCGAAGTTGGAGAGAGAAAATGGGTGAGAGAGAGGGGGAGGGGTAGTGAAGGGCAATTGAAAAGTGAGGGAAGGAAGGAAGAGCAGAAAGTGGATAAAAAGAGAACCAGCGAGTGAGGAGTGAATCTAGACCGTACGCTGTGGCTGATGGCGACGACCTGTTCTAAATATTTGGGAAATACACGTCACCTTCTTCATTATTTTCTTCCTTTCCAAATTTTCTATATAATTGTTGCAAGACTTTATATATTTATATATCCACTACGACTTAGAGTAGAGATTCAAATTTACGATCTCAAAAAAAAATATATGTATCCAACTCTTCTATTTTTTTTTTCTTGATTAATGTAACTTAGTTTTGGTTATTGAATTGTAATACTTCGACAAGAATTTTTTTATTTGTTTTATTTATACGAAACCTCAATCCAAAACTCTAAAGTTCTATTTAGTAACCATTAAGTTTTTTTTTTTTTTAATTAAACATATTTACTCTTAGTTTTTTTAGAATGGTTCGCATCTTTCTTTAATATAATAATTCAATTCTTAGCTAAATTTCAAAAAATAGTTTTCAAATTTTGGTTTGGTATTTGAAAACATTGATAAAAAGTAAATAACAAATCAAAAAAAAAAAAAAATTATAGGTGGAAGGAGTGCTTATGCATTTAAATTTCATAAACTAAAAACCAATAATAAAATGACTACGGAACCGATCTAAATTTTCAAACTCAAAATCAATAAAATTTTCAAATTTAACAAATATTAATATTAAGATGAGGGAATAAATTAATGAAATCTACATGTTTACATAAGAATTTGAAATGTACACTCTCTTGAAGAATAATGACATCTTGTAATAAAAGAAAAGATTTAGATTTTAGCTCTAAACATTCAAGTATATTTTTAAAACCTTAGTTATTTTGTCATAACTCTTAAATCATATTGTCGTTATTATTTTTATAAACTAATTAATGCAAATGTATTTTGTTCATGTTCATGATGAGTAGATGCTTACACCAACACTTATTTGAAGTCATATATGATTTGATCAAAATGATTCAAATAACTATTTTTATAACCAATAAATTTGAAACAATAACGAGTAATATATACACGGATACATGTATATTTTACCAAAAAAGAAAAGCAATAAATTAAATAATAATATTAAGAACACACCAAAATAAACAAATATAGAAACGTTGCAAGTGGCATAAAAAGACCAAAAATGTGTTTATTATTTTATTGTATTTATTCTTTTGGGCCCCTTGTTTTTGATTTGGTCATCATCTAAGAGTATGGAGAGAGAACAATTGGATGCTTGGATGCACTTTCCGGTCTGCAACGCCAAGTGTCACTTTTGATGGATTTAATTGGGCCACGTGGAATGTCCTGTACATGTCAACACACACAATAGACAAAACCACGTCTATTTTTCCTAAAATAAAAATACTATACTGATTGATTGCTTTTCCCCAAAGATTACACCCTCTTTAAACTACAAATATAGCATAAATGACCCCCGTACTTCAATTAATGTTCCTTTAGTCTTTTCCGTTAAATTTACGTGTAGGGTTTAATAAAAATTTTAAGCCACATGTTCCTTTTTTATTTGTTTCTACGTCTTGTACAAATAGTTTGTTAGGTTGAATTATAATATTCTACAAGTTTACATGATTACCATTCCAACTCTAAGTATTGTGATTCGTCAATCGTCAAATCTAGATATAATGCATTGTATCGTGGAAACTATTATCTTAAAAGCAAATTTGACATGATCCAAGTGCGAATCGTTTTTGCCAGTTGCTCCTCAAGATTAACAAAGCACCCACCTTCAGACGTGCATTCGTCAAATGGAGAGTTGAAATAAAATCGAGAGAAAATCTTTGCTCGAAATCAATGAGGAAGAAGACATAACAAAAATACTTCTTTTTGGGGCTATATGCCATGAAGGCTCCCAAGCCCTATTTATAAAACCCTATAGGATTATTTTTAATCCTATCAGGATAAACCTTCGGTAGAGATTTTAACTATAATTATCTATTTAATATCTCGTATTAAAATGATTTAAATATTTAAATCATATTTAAATATTAATTATGTACAATTATCTCTTTAATTCGAATCTTATTCAATTTAATTTATAAATTCTCCCAATAAATGATTTAATTTAAATCTTCTTTCCTTATGGGCCATGAGCTTATGGTATGTGTGGGTAATACCCAACAATCCCTTTACAAATGACCTACGGGTACCAAGAAGAATAAAAAATAGAAAGATAGTAATGATTCTGAGCAATGGAAAGATGATAACTCAAGCATCAATATCTTGTGATTTGAATTGATGCGTATTGAAGTAAGGCAACAATTGCATTTACATAAGTGAGTTACCTTTGGAACTTTTGTAAATTTTGGTTGAGACCTCCCCGGCACATTTCAATCCTTTGATTTCTCTTTTGATTCCGCAATAAAATCATACTTCATATGCTATTTAGGCTATGCACATAGAACCTTAGGTCATCATGAAAGTTCTAGAAAGAGTCCCTTAAACTCTTTCATAGAAGGCGACCACACCCTCACATTCACATTAATTGCTTCATCAACTCTATCGCAACAGACTACTCAAAACTAAGCTACGGACACTTTCCAGTTTATCCATCAATTTTATCGCAACAGATCACTCAAAACTGAGCTATGAAGACTTTCCAAATTATCCATCAAGCCTATCACAATAGACCATCCAAAATAAAGGGGTATGGATCATACTAAGGGTTAGAGTCCCGTACTTGTTGAAGATTCTAGGATCACTCTCCTTGTTAGGCTTTTGGTGAAAGGATCTGCTAAATTCTTCTTAGATCTCACATATTCCAAGGAGAAGATTCCCTCTTTCAACAGCTGTTTCACAGCTCCATGTCTTGAACAAGGGGTCTCACCCTTCTCACTGGCCCGAGAGGGATTTAGTTTATGATTGGATTATAAACAAATTGCTCACTAGAATAATTAGTGGTATTTAAGAAAAAGAGATAATTACAAGGATAAAATGAAAATATGACCTAGCTGTAATTATGAACAACTATGCTAAGGAAAACAACTATTATGACTTAGCTGTGAAGGATCAATTTGCTTATATTAATTATATACATGGACACAAATTATCCTATAGTGTATAAGAGTTCAATTATGAGTCTGTAGTGGTTTGCCTTGTAGTTAATAAATGAAAATTAATTTAATTAAAAATTTTAATTAATTAATCTTGGATCATTGGAGCTTATAATCTGAGCATTCATTGACCTAATTTGTAAGTCCATAAGGTCCTCTTACTTAGCTCACTACGAATCAACAAAGATCAATTATGATTAAAGGAAAATTTGAAGTGTCCAAATTTTGAAGGAAAATGTCAATTGTATTGAATACAAGTCCATACATGTTTTATTTTAAAGTTCGTTTGAATTAAATTCAAATTATAACTTTATAATATGAAGAATTAATTTATTTGAATGAGATTCAAATAAATAGATTATTTAATTTAAATAAGATTCACATTAAATAGAAATTAAATAGATTATGAAATAATTAATTTGATTTGAATGTGATTCAAATAAATGATTATTTATTTAGATGAGGTTCATATAGATAAATAAATTATTTAATTTGAATAAGATTCAAATTAAATAAATAGAGAAATAATTAATTAATTAATTTGAATTGAATTCAAATAATTAGTTGCTTGAATTCCTTTAGCAGATTAATGGGTTAAAGTGACTACAACGATACATGTAAAAATTAAAACTTTATGCTAAAAACCACAATATACTGTTATCCATAATTGCTCAATATTATATATATAAGAACAAACTTAGAGTAGCTGGCACATTGAGCATATTGGAACGAGAGCAAAAGAGAAACTCACCTGCTTCTCATTCACAAAGACATGCAAACTCGCCAATTTTTCCAGCTCTCCTCAACATTCTCATACCCGTAGCAAAATACTATGTGAACAAAATGAAAATTGTAATCAACAAACATGTTACCTATATTTTTACAATCACATATAGTATGTAAGCTATAAACTAAAGTTCAAGAATCTCTTCACCTGTGGCATCGGATGCTTGCCAAGAATCTGTCCATTAAAAATAATAAGAAAGGAATTTGGTATATGTAGCTCTTCTGCAGAAAGAAGCCTCAAGTCTTCGACACCCAGTAGCTCTATTGATGCAAGAAATTATAATAAAATGTGTGTTTAGAGCAAAAAGATAAATATATTGGAAAGAAAAGAAAGAAAAGAAAAAGGAAATCAAAGGGAGAGAGAGAGCATAATGAAAAAAGAAAAATCCCAAATCACACATAATAGAGTTGACTCGATCCTGAAGAAAAGTTTAACCTATGGTTTTCAAGAATTCAAACTCACAATTATTTTGAAATAGAATAGCAAGCAGAAAAATAAAAAATCTTTGAAGGCAATTTTGGCAAAAATAAAGCCCTAGCTAAACCCCAAAAAAAATTTTAAAAAAAATTAAAAAAAAAAGGTAGAGGGTTTAAGTGTAGACTGACAAAAATCAAAGGAAACAAGGGAAATTTATGAATGAGTAAGAAATTTACCAAATGAGTGATGATGGAGATGAAGCTGGCAAGATGGATTCAAACAATTGATCAGACAATGGAGTGTTTTTGCTGGAATGAACGCCGAATGAGATGCTGTAACGAATGACTATGGAGAAATGCTCTGTAATGAACGCGCGAATGGATGCTAGAACAAACATATCTATGGAGATGGTTGGAACGATCGACAGAAAAGGGGAAGTGAGCAAACTGTAAAGGAGAAGGGGAATAGAGAAACCTGTGTGAAAGAATGAGTGTGATAGAACTTTAGCAAAATTATTTTTGGGCGGGCAAATAAATTTTCATTCCCATTTTTTTTCCCCTTTTTTCAGTACCTCTTTCTTAAAAAGGTTATCCTCAAAGGCTATTAAAAGGGGTAACTCTTGTAGTGTTTGCTTGGTTGCTCATCAAACACAAAAGATAATTTGCATGTTCAATTCTACTCTTGGCTCACTAGTTCGATTATTAAATCAAACTAACGCCCTTTTGAATTAGTTAATCTCTTAATTAATCTAAATGTCTAATTAACTGGTTCCATATAGAAGCCTAATTAATTAAACACCGCATTAAGAGAAGGTAATCTAGCCAAGTTCATTAGCAACCGAGTTAGCCCTAATTACTAACTACTCACTATTCTTGAACAATTAAACATGCATTGCAACAAGGGATTATCTAAGACCATCCATAAATCCCATACAAATATGCTCTAATTTGTGCTCTAATGAGATTAACACACACACTAGCTTGTATTCCTCTCTAGCAAAGCAAAGAAAAGATGACGGGTGATTAAGCCATAATAGTTTCTTACCATAGAAATTCAAATGTATTAAGAATACATAGAAAAGTCAGCATCAAAACATTGAATACAAGTTCTCACAACCAAGTCAAATGAAATTCATCCTATCCTAAGCTAGAAGAATTTACCTTAGCCACTCATAATGTAGCAAGATGAGTCTTAGAGAAGAAATAAATGAAGATTTCAAGAGTTTAATGCTAGGAAGGAAAGAATATAGAGGATATTAGAGTGGAGGCTCCAAAAATTGAGCATTCAATAACCTAATTTGGCAAAAGTTAGCATTTAAATATGGTTGGAACACCTAGGCACTGAGGGGAAGCACCTAGGCACTTGGCTGAGAAATCAAAGCGCTTGCCCAAGCGCCAGGAGATCAATTCTATCTTTCAGTGCTCAAAACCTTCAAAATCATAGGAATAAACATGTAAGATCCTAATGATCCCCAATTAAGGTAGGGAAAATAACACTTTTATGGTGCTACCAAAACACCCCCAACTTAATTCTTGATCATCCCAAGGAAGGTAGAAATAAAAACATTCATGCACTACAACAAAAATAGGCTTTTATGACTCCAAAAAACAGTCATTACCACATTTCTTGACTCTTTTTTTTAGTCATTTAATCGCCCATTATCTAAAGTGTATAGATGACACATGAGAAATCAATCATCATTATTAGTTTCATGACTTTTAAACACAGTCAACAAAGAACATGTATTGACATTTATTATAAGTCATGGAAACCATTGTTCGTGACAATTTTCTACAGTCATTAAATAATGAAAATGTTGATTTTTTCTGTCAAATAAAGAGTTATCTTGACATTAAAATTCTGTCATCGAGCAACAAATAATGACACATCTAAAGTGTCAATAATACCTTAATTATGACATTTTTTTAAGGTTATTGAATTACATACATGTTATTACACTCGTGTTTCCTTCAGTTTCAACACAAAATATGTACACAAACATAAAATGTAACTTTCATATATAATAATATACTTTCTACCATTACTACAAGGAAACTAACAACAACAACACTAGTAACCAAATTTTGGGTACATCATTTACAAATTTAGTATTTAGAACTAAGTGTTGGCATAATCCCGAAAAAAATATATACAATACCTATTTGAATATCTTGGTTGGTGGGTTTCCTTACTTCAATGGCCTTGTCCAGGAACCTTGTAAAAAAAAAACATTCATTTCAGAATTTAACTCAATATATAAAGGTGAACAATAATAACAATATGCAGGTTATATATATGTTGATTGTACTTTGACAATATCATGTTATTATATACATTTGCACTGAAAACCTCACTTTAGTCATACAAGTAAGCTTCAATGAACACTTTCAAACAAAAATTATAAATAGAATCACAATATAACCACATAAATAGGCTCAAAATCACATTACAATCTCACTTTTCAACCTTAATAACATGGATAACCTCCAAATTTAACTTATATACTAGTCTACTAGAAAGAATAAGAGTTAATTGAAAAACTTCTTTGTTTAGGGGTAGGGGGGACAAGTGAAACATAGTATAGTAGGAGCAAAACAAATATATAATTATTGTAACTTGTCCAACCTTTTAGGAGTATAACTACTAAAAAGTAGAAATACTCATACACTAGTCTATTAGAAAGAATAAGGGTCAAATGAAAACTTCTTCATTTAGGGAAGGACAAGTGAAGCATAATACAAAAAATATTTATCACAAAAAAAAAAAAAAAGATAACTCCTTAGAACTCAAGCACATTAATCCAATACGAGCAAAACAAATATATGACTTAAATACTTTCAAACCAACATAAAAAGTACCTAAAAGCTTTTCAAGAAACAATTTAACTCCCCAAACAACAAAAATAGTTCATATGTGCACATTGATTATCAAAATCAATTAAAAAGTACCTAAAAAATGTCTAAGTGACACAATATCAAAATAAACTCAAGAAATAATAACAACACTAAATGGATGAATTAGCTACCATAACTGCAGGATAACCACACATAATATACATGAATTTATAAACAGAGTTAGAACTTTAATTTTAAAAAATACCTAAGTATTTTAAGGTCGATCCCCTCCTGTTCTTGCCCCAACAATTTTTTAGTGACCTCTAAACTCAAAACTAACCAAAGAATGGCTAAAAAGTATCTAAATGACACTTTGACTACAAAAACAACTCCATAATGCACAACTATGACCTCTAAACTCAAAACCAACCAAAGAATGGCTAAAAAGTGTGTAAATGACACTTTAACTCCAAAAACAAGTAAAAAAATGCACAACTATGACCTCTAAACTCAAAACCAACCAAAGAATGGCTAAAAAGTGTCTAAATGACACTTTGACTCCAAAAACAAGTCCAAAAATGCACAACTATGACATTTAAACTCAAAACCAACCAAAGAATGGCTAAAAAGTGTCTAAATGACACTTTGACTCCAAAAACAAGTCCAAAAATGCACAACTATGACCTCTAAACTCAAAACCAACCAAAAAATGGCTAAAAAGTGTCTAAATGACACTTTGACTCCAAGAACAAGTCCAAAAATACACAACTATGACCTCTAGACTCAAAATCAACCAAAGAATGGCTAAAAAGTGTCTAAATGACACTTTGCTTACAAAAACTACTCAAAAATGCACAAGTATGACCTCTAAACTCAAAACTAACCAAAGAATGGCTAAAAAGTATCTAAATGACACTTTGACTCCAAGAACAAGTCCAAAAATACACAACTATGACCTCTAGACTCAAAGTCAACCAAAGAATGGCTAAAAAGTATCTAAATGACACTTTGACTCCAAGAACAAGTCCAAAAATGCACAACTATGACCTCTAAACTCAAAACCAACCAAATAATGGCTAAAAAGTGTCTAAATGACACTTTGACTCCAAAAACAAGTCCAAAAATGCACAACTATGACCTCTAAACTCAAAACCAACCAAAGAATGGCTAAAAAGTGTCTAAATGACACTTTGCTTACCAAAAAAACTCCAAAATACACATCTATGACCTCTAAACTCAAAACCAACCAAAGAATGGCTAAAAAGTGTCTAAATGACACTTTGCTTACAAAAAAAAACTCCAAAATGCACAACTATGACCTCTAAACTCAAAACTAACCAAAGAATGGCTAAAAAGTGTCTAAATGACACTTTGACTCCAAAAACAAGTCAAAAAATGCACAACTATGACCTCTAAACTCAAAACCAACCAAAAAATGGCTAAAAAGTGTCTAAATGACACTTTGCTTACAAAAACAACTCCAAAATGCACAACTATGACCTCTAAACTCAAAACCAACCAAAAAATGGCTAAAAAGTGTCTAAATGACACTTTGCTTACAAAAACAACTCCAAAATGCACAACTATGACCTCTAAACTCAAAACCAACCAAAAAATGGCTGAAAAGTGTCTAAATGACACTTTGACTCCAAAAACAAGTCCAAAAATGCACAACTATGACCTCTAAACTCAAAACCAACCAAAAAATGGCTAAAAAGTGTCTAAATGACACTTTGACTCCAAGAACAAGTCCAAAAATGCACAACTATGACCTCTAGACTCAAAATCAACCAAAGAATGGCTAAAAAGTGTCTAAATGACACTTTGACTCCAAGAACAAGTCCAAAAATGCACAACTATGACCTCTAGACTCAAAATCAACCAAAGAATGGCTAAAAAGTGTCTAAATGACACTTTGCTTACAAAAACTTCTCTAAAATGCACAAGTATGACCTCTAAACTCAAAACCAACCAAAGAATGGCTAAAAAGTGTCTAAATGACATTTTGCTTACAAAAACAACTAAAAAATGCATAACTATGACCTCTAAACTCAAAACCAACCAAAGAATGGCTAAAAAGTGTCTAAATGACACTTTGCTTACAAAACCACCTCCAAAATGCACAACTATGACCTCTCAACTCAAAACCAACCAAATAATGGCTAAAAAGTGTCTAAATGACACTTTGCTTACAAAAACTACTCAAAAATGCACAAGTATGACCTCTAAACTCAAAACCAACCAAAGAATGGCTAAAAAGTGTCTAAATGACATTTTGCTTACAAAAACAACTAAAAAATGCATAATTATGACCTCTAAACTCAAAACCAACCAAAGAATGGCTAAAAAGTGTCTAAATGACACTTTGCTTACAAAAAAAAACTCCAAAATGCACAACTATGACCTCTAAACTCAAGACTAACCAAAGAATGGCTAAAAAGTGTCTAAATGACACTTTGACTCCAAAAACAAGTCAAAAAATGCACAACTATGACCTCTAAAGTCAAAACCAACCAAAAAATGGCTAAAAAGTGTCTAAATGACACTTTGCTTACAAAAACAACTCCAAAATGCACAACTATGACCTCTAAACTCAAAACCAACCAAAAAATGGCTAAAAAGTGTCTAAATGACACTTTGACTCCAAAAACAAGTCCAAAAATGCATGAATTGGCTACCGTAACTGCAGGGTAGCCACAACACATTATAACTTAAACATATAAAAAAAGGTACTAAATGCATAAATTGGCTACCGTAACTACAGGATAGCCACAACCATAATTTTGAACTTTAATTTAAAAAAAAAAGTACCTAAGAAGTTGAAGGTCCATCACCTCCATGCCCTAGCCCCAACAGTTTTTGAACGTCGGTCCATCTATCTTCCCATTTGACAAGTTGATTCATTAACTTCTCATTTTGCTCTGCCATCTTTGCGTACTTTTCAGTGAGTTCATCTAAAAAGTGTTTAAATGACCCCTGAAGTCCCAAAAGTTACTAAAAATATCTAAAAAGTGTGTAAACCCTCAAGAGACTCGTTAACTCCTAAAACAAATCCAAAATGCATAACTATGACCTCTTATCTCAAAACCAAACAAAAAGTACCTACAAAGTGTCTAAATGACACTTTAACTCCCAAAACAACCTACATAATTCTCAAGAGTCTTCACAATATCCAAAACCAACTAAAAAGTACCTAAGAAGTGTGTAAATAACACTTTAACTCCCCAAAACAACTTCAAAATACCTAAGTATGACTTACAAACTCAATACCAATCAAAAAGTAACTAAAAAGTGTCCAAATGACACTTTAACTCCCAACTACAACATCAAAATGTGTAAGTATGACTTTTAAACTCAAAACCCACCTAAAAAGTGTATAAGTTTCACTTTGATCCTCAAAACAACTTAAAAGTGCATAAAAAGTGACCAAGAAACTTATTAACTCCCAAAACAACCTAAATTCAAAATATCTTAAGTTCCTAAAAAGTGTCAAATAGAATTTTGTGACATGTTGGTTAATAAAAAAAATTACACTTGAAAGTCTTATTTGTCCACCTACAAAAGTATTCATCAAACACATAGCTTCAAGTGTCTAAATGAACCAACCTAAATTCAACCCATTAAGAGTGTCTAAGTGTTCTTTTGAGTTTCAAAAGCAACAAAAATGTTTCTAAAAAGTGTCTAAATGACACTAATGACTTTCAAAACAACTTGAACATATATAAGTATGACTTCCGAACTCAAAATCAACCTAAAAGATCAACATTAATCATTCTCATTGCAATTTCATCATTGTCATTATAATTTCATTCAAATTTTCACATGGTATTTATAATACTTGGTAAGTCTCACAATGCAAAGTCCACTAATTTAAACAATGTGTTCCAAAACGACAACTAATCTTCCAAGATGACAATTAATCTCATTCATACATTCATTTTTCAAGGACAATTCTAGATAAAAAAAAAAAAAAAAACTCAATTAACAAGTCTATATAACTATGGAAAACAACTCTAGATCCAAACGAATAGTCAATAAAAAACTCACCCACGTTTAGTAACATGGCGGCAGCCACCCACGTCGGTAGAAGAAGAAGGCGGGCGTCGGTAGAAGAAGCGACGTGGGGCGGCAGCAGCAGAAGAAGCGGCAGCAATAGGCGGCGTCGAACTGGCGGCAGCAGCGACAGCTTTGGAGGCAACAACAACGGCGATAGAGGCAGTGGCACCGACGTCCGTCGGCAGCAACAGGCGGCGTTTGGCAGAGGAGCGGTCGAACCTTCTTGTCAGGGCAGCAGCGGCGGCGGCGTCATCGTTCTTCGGGAGCCTTGTTGTGGGAAGACAATTTTGTGGGGTGAGAGTGGGGAAGATGAAAGGAATGGGTGAAGATTTTTTATTTGTTTTATGTAAAAATAAAAGTAAAATGAAAAAGAAAAAAAGAGGGAAAGTGAGAGGAGGGAAAGTAAAAAAAGTCAAAATAGTAAAAAAAAAAAATCTGAAAGTTCATGTCTTTTCCCGCCAAAACCGTATTTTTCATTTTCTTACATTTAATGACTGTTTGTTTTAGTCATTAATTAATGACACAAAAAAATAGTCATCAATTCCGACAAATCCAAAAAAATCCGTTTTTTCCCGCCAAAAACGCGTGATTTTGGCTTTAATGACTGTTTTTTCTCTTTCTCCTCTATTTCTGCTACTGTACAAGAGTCATGGAAAGTGAAAATTGTTGTAGTGATGCAATAATTTGTTTGCTTAGTTACACGACTCGTGACCCAAGTTTTAATAGTTTTCAGGGCATGCTTGCAATCACTTGGGCAATCCGACTACAGAAAATCAATTGAGATGCATTTTTAAAACACTTTTCAAGTTAAATCATGCATGAGTGAGTGAAAAGCTTCATTATTTAAACTCTAAGCATACTCTAGAAGGTTTTATCAAGCTCCCAATTTGTTTTCCCTCTACTCTGGCTCAATTATTGGCCTTCAAGTAACCTAAACCTATTAAAAGGGTAATACTTTGACTAGGGTGCTTTACACACGCACAACTAAAAAGTAAAGGACATCAATTTTACCTAGAAGCATTAGCTTTCACATACCCATTGTAGGAACTCATATCCACTCTTTTCTCGCAGGCGTCCTAACTGATTACAATAGGGGTAGCTTTTTTTGCCCCTGTCCATGCACTCACACACTTTCTTTTTCTTCCTTTTCTTGTTTTTTCTTTTTCTACTCTTTTTTTTCCAAACACTGTTTTGTTCCCTCTTTTTTGGCTTTTTCTTCTTCCTCTTTTCTTTCTTTTCTTTCTTTTTTTATTTTTTATTTTTGACATATGCTTATTACTTTCTTTTGTTCTCATTACACTCAATCAAGAAAGGCTGCCCTCCTACCAAAGGTGGACCTTTTGGGGTGATAATAAAAATCCGAGCAAGATAATCTAATTTTAGACATCCAAGATTCAAAATGACTTAACAAAGCATTTAAATATGTATGAAATGCCAAGAAAAATTTTTAAAAATGGGTTAAAAAATCATGAATGTTTCTTCATCCCAAAATCATCCCAGCATAAACAAGAAAGGTGCATCATCAACTTTCATAGAAACAAGCACAAGTAAAGTGAGAACATGTAATTCAAATCACACAAGTTTGAGTTTAGATGCTCAAGGATTGTCGGATATGCATGAACTTAAAGTAAGCTAAACCCAAGCAACCCCCAACTTTCAAAGAATACATTGTCCCCAATGTATCAAAAATCAAAATTAAAAATAGGGAACAAATTCAAGGGGAATAGTGAAACTCCCTTGAATTTGGGCATGCTGAAAGAAAGGTTAAGCTTGCATCGAGCTTCAGCCTAAAAAAGAATGCTTTGCAAACAAAAATTTTCTCAGTCAAGCTAAAAAGGAAAAACAAGGAGCTAACCTAAAAACTGAAAATAATGAAAGCACTAAATGATTGTTGCTCGACCATATTTTGCTTGATCATCTTGACTTAGAGTTGATTGGCTCCTCCCTTCCATCCATCTCTCCAGAATTTGCTTCACCATTATCCTACAAAGGTAGTAACTCACAGGAATTGAAAGAATTAATGGAAGCAGAATTATCTTAGAAAAAGAATTTTTTAACGTCCCCATTAAATTCAACAAAAAGGGACCCTTCTTCTATATCGATCTTTGCTAAAGCAGTTTTTAGGAAAGGTCTACCTAATATAACAGAATTCCAAGGGGAGTGGGCATGATGATAAAAATTCAGGACATAGAAATCAATGGGGAAGACTAAGCCATCTACATTCACTAACACTTCTTTTACAACTTCAAACGACCTAATTAAACTACCGTCCACCAGTTGAACCACCACATTTTTACTACAAAGATCTAACAGTCTAAGCTCATAAAACAATGATGTAGACATGATGTTTACAGAAGCTCCTAAGTCAATTAAAGCATCTTACAACTTCTTCTTACCTATTTTGTAAGGTGAGCAAAACATACTTGGATCATCATGTTTCACTAGGAGATTACCTGGAGTGTCCGTAGTTGCTTGTGCAACGTATATTTCTTCCTTCTTCTTGACCCACTATATCGAGCTCTTATCACAGGAGCTGGCAGTCACATTCCAAGGGTTTGGGTGGGTTTCACTTTTTCTTCATTCCTCTCAGGACTGAGGAATCTTGCTCTGAAAAAGGGCAATAGGAATATGAGTATACAAATTAAAGTGATTCAAAAGATCAGTACTAACCAGCTGAGGGCTCCTTGGTACTTGAGGTCTACGTTCTTTCTTATCAAAACCAAACAATTCATCAAATTCTTTTTCAGTCATAAAGTTCACAGATTTAGAGGATTCAAAGAGATCAGATGGGCTTACGGTGGTTAAATCACTTACATTCCTCACATGAGACTCAGGTTGGGATAGGATCTTACCACCTCGGGTGTCAAGCTTATTCATGATGGTGGCCAGTTGAGCGATTTGGTTCGTCAAGTGTTGCATACCCACTCGAGTTTCTTTTTTAAACTCCAAAGTTTCCTTCTAGAATGTCATCATATCCTACTGAAGTTTCAAAGTGGTATCTGCTAAGCTCTTGACTACATCCTCCAAAGGTTTGCTAGAATTGGAACTGCTCAGTTGCTTAGCTTGCCCTCCTGCCCAATGAGAATTGGGGTAATCATGCTAACTAGGGTTGCAAGCGTTCCTTTGTGGATCGTACTTTCTCCCTCCTTGATAACCGGTATAATTCACCATCTCCAAAGGAACAAAGCGTTGAACTTGGGCACGAACCATCTATTTCACCAAAGCAATTAAGTCAGTTAATTGAGAACGTAATTCTTTTACCTCTTGTGAGCTAGATGGGATGACTCCATTTGCTCTTGTCCTAAATTGCTATGAGTTTTCTTCCATCCTAGAGATCAACTCCTTGGCTTTAAAAGGAGTCTTATTAGAAAGGCACTGCCAGCTGTGTCATCTATCGTGCTCTAGTCATGAGAGAGCAGCCCTGACTAGAAGTATTGGATCAAGAGTTAGATCCAATATTTGATGGTGTCGAAAGCGCGCACAGAGCTGCTTGTATCTCTCCCAATATTCAAATAATGTCTCACCGGCACTCTTGGGTATGCCATAAATCTCCTTTCTGATGCTATTAGTCTCTAAAGCCAAAAATTATTTTTCAAAAAGTAACTTCTTCAGCCAGCTCCATGTAGTGATCAAACTAGGGGACTGGTAGTATAGCCAATCTTTTTCGTCCTCCTTTAGGGAGAAGGGAAACACTGGCAAATTCAGCTGTTCCTCGGTGACTCCATGGGGGTGTATACCTTCACAAACAACGTGAAAGTCCTATCTTTGTGGGGATCTTCCCTAACTCGACCATTAAATTAAGGCAACGGATGAATCAGGCTTGTCTTAAGTTAGAATGGTACAGTGGTGACTAGGTAGGCTATGCACCAAGGCTGCTGGGTCATGTTAGGCTCAAACAGTTGCCCTCAACATGTGCTCAAGGGCCTTCCTCATGTCTACTTCGGTCTAAAAGTCCTTGAACCCGTCCTCTTTTTTCTACTTGGTCTCTTTGATGAATTTGATTGGTTTCTTGCTCACTTTCTCTTTGTCTCCTTCTTTCTTGTCGAAGTTGTCGCTCTTCCTTGTCTATTTCTACAAAAAATTGAAGTCCAAGACTTCTAGAAGAACGGGTGATACAAAACAAGAAATGCACACGCAATAAAACAAATTCAAGAATCAGCTAAAATAGTTGCCAAGAGTTTATCAACAATGACGCCAATTTGACCTTGCCTATTATCGTTGTCCATAAAAGACTAGAAATAAAATAGGGAATCTTTGAATATTTAAGCCAATCGATGAATTTGTATGGCCATAGGAGGGGTTTTGTATGATGTTGACTGCGATTAAAATTTAAGTGCACAGATGTAAAAACAAAAATTAGAATGGGAATTGATTCGATTAAAAAGCCTAGCCTAGGGACTTGGTATCCATTCATTTGCTTGGTTGCTCATCAAACAAAAAGGATAATTTGCATGCTCAAATCTACTCTTGGCTCACTAATTCAACTATGAGATCAAAACTAACGCCCTTTTGAATTAGTTAATCTCTTAATTAATTTGTTCTTTGTTGTTGTCTCTGATTGTGTTAGGACGTCTTGTGTGACATCTGCATTTGGTTCGTTGAATCACTTCTAAAATTTCACTTGGTATCGGAGAGGGTGACCTATATCTTAGGTGCTTCAATCATGTATGGAATTAAGGAAGGTGGTTCCTACATACCTCCCCCGATTCTTGATGGAACAAATTACTCCTACTAGGAAGCTAGGATGACAACCTTCTTGGAGTCAATTGACAACAAAACGTGGAAGGTTGTTGTAAGTTGGTGGACTCATCCAACAACCAAAGGTTATGATGACAAAGAGTATTTGAAACCTAAAATACAGTGGTCTGAAGCCGAAGATGAAGCATCCTTGGCATTGAAAGCTATATTTAATGGCATTGATCGAGACATATTCAGTTTAATGAATACATGCGTTTTTATAAAAGAAGCATGGAAGATCCTATTCGTTACCCATGAGGGAACTTCAAAAGTAAAATTGTTAAGACTGCAGTTGTTGACTTTAAAGTTTGAGAATCTTAAAATGCATAATAATGAATGAATTATTGACTACAATGTTCGTTTCCTGGATATTGCTAATGAGTCATTTGCTCTTGGAGAGAAAATCTCCAAAGCAAGATTAGTTCGGAAGGTGCTTAGGTCCTTACCTAAGGGATTTGATATGAAACTAACAACTATTGAGGAAGCACAAGACATCACATCCATGAAAGTTAACAAACTTTTTGGCGCTTTATTCACATTTAAGATGTCTTTAGACAGGAAACCTGAGAAGAAGAATAAGGGAATTGCCAAAGAAGAGCAGGATATCTTGATATAGAGTCTGGGGAATCTTTTGCCGACTCTATTTCTTTGCTTTCAAAATAGTTCAATCATGTTCTCAAACGATTCAAGAAGAGATTAGGTAACTTCAACATTAAAAATAACAAGTCTAGTAGATTTCTTCCCCTTAAACAACTTAAAATCCAAAATGGAAAGAAGGAAGTTGGCAAGATTAGATCTACCAGCTTTCAGAAGGAGAAATCTTTTAAATGTAGGGAATGTGAACGTTATGGACATTTTCAAGCCGTGTATCTAAATTTCCTAAAAAAGTAGAATAAAGGCTATGTTATTTATGTGGGATGTTAAAAGTGCCTTTCTAAATTTGTACTTGAATGAGGAAGTGTATGAAGAATAACCCAAAGGTTTTATAGATCCCTCTCATTCTGACCATGTGTACAAACTTAGCAAGACTTTATATGGTCTCAAACAGGCAACCAAAGCTTGGTTTGAGCATTTGACTCAGTTTCTTGTTAATAGTGGGTATTGTAGAGGAGTTGATAAAACTTTGTTTGTTAAAAAATATCAAGGGAAGTTTGTAGTAGTTCATATCTATGTTGATGATATTGTATTTGGGAGATGGTTGAATTGTTTGTGGAATAGATGAAGAAAGAGTTTGAAATGAGCATGGTAGAGGAATTAACCTACTTTTTGGAGTTTCAGATCAAGCAATTAAATAAAGGCATCTTTGTCTCCCAAATTAAACATGCTAGAAACATTGTTAAGAAATTTGGGCTTGAAAAGGCTAGTATCAAACACACTTCAACTCTCGCTCACTCCAAACTGTCCAAAGATACAGAAGGAACCAATGTTGATGAAAGCTTGTATAGAAGCATTGCAACTCTGTTATATCAGTAGACCCAATATTGCTAGATATCGATCGCATCCTAAAACTAGTGATCTGCTTAGTGACAAGAGGATAATCAAGTATATCAATGGAACTAGTGACCACGAGTTGCTATATACCTTTGACATAAGTAGTTCCCTAGTGGGATATTGTGACGCTGACTGGGCAGGAAGCTTCGAAGATAGAAAGATTAGCTCAAAAGGCTATTGTTTTCTTGGAAACAATTTGATATCTTGGTTTAGTAAGATACAAAATTCTGTTTCTTTATCTACTGCTAAAGTAGAATACATTGTAGTTGGAAGTAGTTACACTCAATTAATGTGGATGAAACAAATGTTGAATGAGTATGATGTTCCATAAGAAGCTATGACTCTTTACTGTGACAACCTAAGTGCAATAAATATATCAAAGAATCCTTTTTAGTATAGCTGAACCAAACACATTGATATTCAACATCATTTCATTCGTGAGCTTGTTGAGAGTAAGCGAATTATTCTTGCACATGTTCGCACTAAAAATCAACTGGCAGATATTTTCACTAAAGCATTGTATGCAATGGCAGTTTGAAGCTCTAAGAGCAAGTTTGGGCCTCTGTAAAATCAATTTATAGCAATTAACTAATTTGTTTATGTTTTGGCAGAGTTGGGCCTTACGATTTGATGAGCCCATTTATGAGTTAGTGATGGCGACCCACAATCAGAATGATAATGGTGAAATTAATTTAAATTTAAACTTGTAAGTTGTAGGAGACAGTTATTAATTGAGGCGCTTAAACCCTTTTACATGGTGGTTCAACTACCTCTCCACGACTTCTACCATGATTTATGTTCTTCCTTTGAAGTTTGCTCTTGCATGATGGTAAACACCAGACAAAAAGCTTATCAACCTGAATCTAAGATGGTGAGATTTAAAGAAAAGGTAAACTGGAAGAAGATTGTTGAAGAAGATGTTTCAGCAACCACTACGAATTCATTTAGTGTCAAAATGCGAGGCTTTCATTCTCCTTTGAAGGATTCTATGGCTATCTCTCGCTTAGTCAAACGAAAAAGATCGAATGCCTTTGCTTTCGCTGTGGCTAAAAGGAAAACTACTTTGTTGACTACATCTACCTTGACCATGACAGACCTTGTGGGAGTAGGTAAGACTATTCTCCCTAAATTTGATTAGTCTTCCTCAAGTAGTTATTCTGAATCTGAGCAAGATTATAGAGTTTTAAGTCATGAATTTAGTGTGAAGATTTTGCATGAAAGTGGAGAAACCTTAACAAGAAGCTTGAAAATGTTAGGGTTTAAGAAATTGATTCTAGGACTGAAAATGTTGACATTATTATTGATAACCATAGCTCGAGTAGGGTAGATAATATTGTCTCTACCTCTAATAAAAATGTAGTTAGTGCATCTATTGATATAGAAAGGGTTGTTGGTGATAGTGGTATGAATACCAACCCTCTTATTGAGTCGAATGTGTCTGAAGAAGTTCCAAGCATCTCTTCGGAGAAGTTTACCCTTACTCAACTTTAGTTACAAGCTATTTCAAGGTCACCATGTGCCTGATATTCCCCCTCCGTCTCCATTTGAACAAGAAGATGCTTTGAATGCTGAGCTAGGAAATTCTCCATTTGGCAAGAGGCTTATGCATTCCTTAACTGCTGAATTTCGCACTCTGAATGATGTGATTGATCGTGCTTCTAGTCGCAAGTGTGAAGTTTTCCTCCTGTTGAACATATGAGGAGAGCAGTTGATGATAGTGGTCAGGTTGGGCCTTCACCCTAATATTTTTTAAGCCAAAGGGGGAGAAGTTTAGTGTTTTGATATTTGGTTGTGTTGATCTGTTGTTGATGTCGTCTTAGGCTGAATAATTATTGGGTTTCTATTGTCGGTTTTTGTTGCTTTACTACTTTGAACTTTCTTTCGAATGGACTCTTCTTGAATACTAATAGTTCTTGTTCTTGTTAGTTATCCTGTTGTTTGTATGGTTGGGTGTATTGTTAGTGAATGAGTTTTGTCTTACAAAAATATATTTTAGCTAAAAGAGGAGTTTGTTAAATTTGTATTATTCCCTATATATATTTTAGCTAAAGGAGGAGTTTGTTAAATTTGTATTATTCCCTATATATATTTGTTTAAGACTCTTGGCATTTGCTTCTTGGGTAGTTTTGTGGTTGTCTAAGAATATGTCTCCGGAACTTGTCTCAGAGGTTGTTTCTCAAGTTTTTGGTTCTGCAGAATATTTCCTTCCTTATTCAAATCATTCTACATATTATTTTCTCTGGGAGGTTTTCCTTTTTGGTGACTTGCCAGTATTGTGTGGGGATATTTTCCATCTTTCTACTGTGCTATTTGTGGCTAAGAAGTTTATTTACTACGGTTGTCACATCTATTGTTTGGAGAGGAATCTATGAGAGTATTTTCTCGTCATAGTGTTTCTGAAGAAGATTATTTGATTCCATGTTAGTGGCAGCGTGTACTTCATTGAGTTCTTATAGTGAACGTTTCAACGTTAAGGAAGTTGTGCACTCTTATGGGGAGCCTCAAACAAACCTGATCAAGAAGGAATTTTCAAGACTTAAGAGGAGCTTAAGTTCTCATGTGAAGGGAGTTCACTAGAAGAAGAAAAAATAACTTCAAGTGAGAAGGAGTCTCACATACTTTAGGGAGCCTACGTGTTGCTTCATTAATATTCATATACTTAGGGGGAGCCTAAGTTTGAGAGAGAGGGAGTCTCACATCTAGGGGGAGCCTAGGTGATTAGCTAAGTTAGGTTTTACGTGTGTCGCTATAATCATCATTATTTACAGATAATTACAACGTTGTAATTACTTGACTTATATATATTAGTGGATTATCTTCTTGTGTACACTGCCCTCCAAATGTTGGTGGTTATCACCGAACTGGGTACCGATTCTCGTGTGTTTATTCTTGATTCACTATTTGTTCTTTATTGTTGTCTCTGACTGTGTTAGGACGTCTTATGTGACATTTGCATTTGGTTCGTTGAACCACTCCCAAAATTTCAACATTAATTTGACTATAAATTATGACTTTTAACATTTTTTTATTGACAAAGAATTTCAATAGTGAGCTGATACCATACAAGCGTATGTATTGAAGTAATAAAATTCCAATTAGGATATCTTCCTTAGAGATTGGTGTAAAATTTGATTGCTTAGCTATTATTACTAACTTATCGATTTTATGTAGGTAAATTAAGAATAAAATTTAGTATTGAATTTTAAAAATTAAATAGTAAAATTAATCTAACAATTCAACGAGATTTAGATTCTAGGGTGTTGTTTTATTAGGAATCCTCAAAAGGTTTTTAACATGCAAATTATTATATAGGTTGAATGGGTCTAGAATCTAAATTGGGAATATCCTTTTCGATGCTCAATCATTTTAATCCTAATTTAATAAATTGAATTCCTTCCTATTGATTAGATTAGAGTAGCCTTAAGACCCTTCATTAACGACTTTTATTACCTTCTGATCATTTACATGCATCATCTAGTAATAATTTAACCTACCAATTCCAGCCAAAATTTCTCTTTTTCAAGCAAGCAAAATCAACCTAAGAACAATTTGATTAATGGCCAGTCAATAAAAAAGAATTCATGTAGATAGATAAAAATCAAGCAATTCCAATAATTCCAATGTTAAACAATCAAAGGATACTTATAAATCCAACAACATCCTAGAATTCATAGGTTTAGCCATACATGATTTCAAAAGTAACAAATTCTAAACCTGAACACATCATGACAGCACAAGAAAGAATAAAAAGATAAGAAGAATAGGAATTTGGTTTCGTTTCACCATCATTGTTTCACTATCTTGATCTTTTGTCCTTCATCTTCAAGCCTCAGATCGATCACTAGTAGCAGCCCACTCTTCCAGATGGTAGCGCTTCGCCCTAGGTTTAAAACTTGTGAAGAATTCCTCCCCCTTAGACGATTAAAACATCCCTTAAATAAAGATTTGCGTCGGATCGCTAGGGCGCTACGTAAACTTTTTATTCACTGGAGTTTGAAATGTGGTGGCACCCTTAGGCAACGCTGTGGCTCTAATGCAAAACTTGCTCTCGCGTTTTAGCACTGTGCTCAACACTGCTACACTCTCTAGCTCTTTTTTCCTTTGCATTTTGACTTCCTATCTGATAATTGGCCCCCAAGTCTCCGTTTTTGGTACTTTACACCAACTTTCACTTATTTAAGCTCCAATTGTACCTACAACTTGATTTCCTAAAATTCAATCAATAACTTGCAATAATAGTTCTAAATTTAAAAGCAACTAAAGCACTTTATAGGTGTTTTACATGTGTTTTTCATGAGCCAACAATTTTATCATGAAATCATAATTTTGGCCAAAATTTACTTTTTTGTATTTGGCCAAATATTTCTTTCTAAATGGTAAATGAATTTAGAGCTATAACCTTTTTCTTAATAAGAATTGTAGGGAAATTTCATATCTACCTATGGTAAAATTTTCCTCCGATTGTTACATGAATTTGGAGTTAGAACATTTTTCCTAATAAGAATTGTAGGAAATTTTCATGTTTGATTAGAGCAAAATCTTCGTCCACTTGATACATAAATTTGTAGTTATAAGTTGTTTTTAATAAAAATTGTTGGAAACCTCCCTATTTGATTATGGTAAATTGTTCCTCCAATTGGATATGTGAATTTGGAGGTTTTTTTTTCTTTTTTTTTTTTTTTTCCTTCTGCCATAATGAAAATTGTAGGAGATATCTTTAATTATTTGGTTGAACAAAATTTTTGTAATATTCCAAATTCTTTCTCCCAATTGATATACAATTTTGGAGTAGAATTCTTTCATAATAAATATGGTAGGAGATGTCTATGTCAATTATGCCAAAATTCTTACCAAAATAAAAATTCTCCTTTTATGTTGTGTTAGTGCTTAATTCTTCCCTTTATAAATGGGAGAGAGTCGCAAAGATCAAGACACAAATCATTCAAGCAAGAGCTTTAGATTTTCAAAGAATCCTTTTTTTAATCTTCTTTGCATTGATTTTCCTTTTATTTGACTTCAAATGATCATATATGTTCTTCTTTTATATGTAGATCATTGGTCAAAACAATAGTATTCTTTAACATCATCCTTGGAGTAGTCTCCTATTATACGGACATTGTGGTTGTTGGAAAAATAATTACTACACAAGCGACGCTTATGATTAGAGTGTAATGGGTTGTGTTAGGTCAGTTTTTCTTTAGAACTAACTCGACCTGACCCCGCATCAATTTTGTATGGACAAAAATTGACCCAACCCAACCCCAATTGCTGTATTTATGAAGTGTGCTGGGTCGAGTGAAGCTAGTTTGGTTTTAGTAACACACAACAACACCCGTAGTAAAATTAGTGCAGTTTTGTAATTTTGTGGGAAAATGAGGCCTTAATATTCTCCCAAAAAAGAAAAAAAGAAAATTCTTATTCTTAAAGGAAATTGAAAAAAAAAAAAAGTCTTATGAGTTTTCACTATCGTCATCTTCTACTTCATATCCATTATTAAAATCCCATAAAATAATTTAGTGTCCAAAATTTCTCTCTTCTCTTTCTAGTCAGATCTTTCCATTGCTACCTTCCATTTTCTGATTTTCTTATTCTTCTTCTCCTTCTCAGATCTTCTTCTGCTTCTTAGATAATAGATATTCTTTTTATTCTTCTTCTTCTTTGAGTCTGTAGCATCAAAGAGAAAAGGAAGTGGTAGAGGGGGAGAGAGAGAGAGAGAGTTAAGTGACAGAGAGAGAGGGATAGAGAGATTTGTGACATTGATGGAAAGAGAAGGAAAAGGAAAGCCCTAATTTATTTTAAGGTGGGTTCGGGTAACGATGGACCGAACCAGACCGAGTCGACTTGGTTGGGTTACATTAGGTCTTTTATTAGAATTAATCCAATTCAAACCAAATCGACTATGTCTAATTTAGGTATGCTCGACCCTTAAGAGGTTGTTACATATTCTAGACTGATTGACTTAAAATGTGCTATCTTGCGTTGCTTAATTTGAGGTTGATCCTAGGTTTTATGTGTTTATTTAGTGATTTTACAAGGTATCGAGCACCTGAGATGTAGAGTTGGACATTAGAGCCGAAATTGAGCTTAAAGGAGCCAAAACAAAGCTAAAATGCATCAACCACGAATAATGATGTGAAAATTACAAAATTTCCACTGAGGGCATGGCACGGCAGTGCCGCTTGATTGCGCCACTTTAAGTGTCAACCGCAAGTGTACGAGTCAAGTTATAATATAAGACGGTAAAGTCCGAATATCGTTCCACTGAGGATCCAATTGTGAAGGTTAAAGTTACTTAGCTATTCTAGAGTTGAATCAATTTTATTTGAGGATAAGAATTTAATTTGTGAATTATGAAAAATACAAACTAAATAAGGAAAGTAATAAAGTGAGAAACACAAGAGTCAAAGAGAGTTCTAGGGTGAATCCTTATTTATTTCATCATGCAATATTATAGAATTCATGGATTTTATTGTAATTCATATGTCTAAGTCTAGAAACTTAATTCCAAGTTATTTTCTCTAAAAAACAACTCTTTCTCATGCAACTCGATTGATTACTAATCTCTTGAAACCAATACAAATTACATGGCATTAAGACCAGTCTTTAACAATTTTTATGGTCAACCTAACTACTCTCGCGATAGATTAACAACAATTCATTGTTATAGATCAAGTTAAACATACAATCTCTCAATCATACATCTAACCTAACATCTGAAGGTGGCCAATCCTCAAGAATTAAACACAATAACAATGAAAAGCATAATCATTCCAACAAAACGATGAAAGTCTACAATATCAATATGAATTCATAAACAATTCATCAAAACCCTAAAACTAAAGAGTTTAACCACTCATAGCTTGAAGCAACATGTTCAAACAATATAAACAAAGAAAGAGTGTAAATAAAGGGAAACTCTACTGAAAAGGGGCTCTTGATTGAGGTGACACCATCACAATCTCCTCAGGTCTTACGTCGAAACTCGAACTGCACGACGACTCTCTCGATCTCTTTTTCCTCTTCCTTGCAACTAACTCACTCTTTGATCTCTTTTATGAACTCTCACTCAATTCTCTCCTTCTTGTGACTCTTTTGGTCTGTAATTTCTTGCCTTGATTTCTCATTAGGGCTGCTGGAAACCCCCAAATTTATAGAGTTGACCGCCCAAAAACTTACCAAAAATACATTATTTTTCACTTATGGAAACTGGCGCAGTGACCCTGGTCTATAGCGCCACGGTGCTGCCAATTATGGTAAGAGAGTGCCGTGGTGTTGTTAGAGAGCGTCGCGGTGCTGCGGCTATGATGTGCAGACCTACTTTAGGGTTTTAGGGCCGCGACGCTGCCCCAATTTTGGCAACTTTGTTATTTTCTTCTCTTTTTCGCCGTATTCTTGCTCGGTTCTGATCTTTTGGTCTTTTCTTCTAATTTTCCTCATTTTAACCTGAAAACCAATAGCAAACAAGTGAAATCTAATATAAACTCCCTTAATTTTGAGAGAATAGAAAGTAGTTTTCAAGTGCTTATCACCGCTTAACGCCCAAACCCGAGAGCAATTTTTCCCAAGCTGTATTGAGCGTCAGCGTGCTATGAAGATGAGATGCCTCGACTCTGTGGCAATGTGCTGCCACTTAAGAGCGCTTAAGGACCTGGCAGCACAGTGTTGTACCCTAGCGTCGTGGCACCACTTCAATTTCTATAAATAAGATTTAGCTGCCTAGGTTAAGGGAGTCTGCCATTAGCCGATTTCCTACTATTTTTCTCCCTTTTTTCTTCTGTTATTTAATGTTGGAATGTACTCAAACAAGTCCACCTTGTTGAGCATGAGGATTATGGGCTAAGGTATTCGTTCTAGCTTGGGGTCTTAGGATTTTTTCCTTTTTCATGTAAACTTGTGAGAATTTTAATTGGATTTCCTTTTATGTTTGTGATTTCTATTCTAAATTAATAGATTGTGATTACTATCTTGCAATTATTTAACAAACGTATTGTGGATATGAAATCAATAGCTAGGGATTGAATTGCAATATGTGACATGTAATTATGTTTTAATCCAAAAGTAGCGAAAGGTCAGGTTAGCTTCTAATCCGTTGTTCATAATGATGAATGTTGCTCTACTCAACCTAGGAAGAAATCGTATGAATATTTAATCACAACGTTTCCTTGTTAGATATATTCGACTTAACTTTGACCTAGATCATAATGCAATTAGGCCAAATTGAATTTGCATGTTTTCATCTATTCACTTTGGACTAATTAGTTAATTAGGACGAATTAGCTTCTTTGATTAATTTGGTTAAGTAGAAACAAATAATTTATGTCAAGTTATGAGAATTCTATGGTCAAGTAAACCAAGCAAGGGAATTCCAAATAAAATCCAAACTAGGTATTTTTCATTGGTTATTACAACTTTTGTTATTTATTTTTCATGCAATTTAATTTTCTTGCAATCAACTCCAATTCCACGCCCCTCGTTACCTCGGGCTGTAAGCAATTTATTTGAGAAACACAATGGCTCCCTGTATTTTACCCATGCTACAACTACTACACTTTTTGGTAAGAATGGAATTTATTTGATCCAAAGTATGTGACAACTCCAGTCTATTAAATACCCCCTTAATTTTTTTTTTTTTTAAACAATTATATGCTTATTGATGCCCTTATTGAATAAGCATAGATGAATTGCTTCTTTTGCACCAAAGATTTTTCATTTGTTATTATTCTACTCATTTTATTTTCACTTGCTATTATGTACATATCTTGTCATTATTACTCTTGACTTACTATTGAGAACCCACCTATTCAACGTTTATGAAATTAAGTTGATACGTCTCATAGAACACAAGTGTTCCACAGAAGGCTTAAACAATCACAGTGACAAGATATAAAATACAAAAATAAACTAAGAGAATAAGATATGGAGTTTAGTAACCCATGACGGCGAAATTTCTAGTAGGTAATGCAACATAGCAGAACCACGATGCTCTAATGTTTGTCAGATGGAAGGTGCACGTCAATGCCACTATGCCACCCTTAGCACTATGGTTATGCACTGCAGTTCGAGGGCAAATTAGGGCACGGTATCGCGGTGCTATCCCCTAGCGTCGCGACGTCAGTTCAATTTTATATATATTTATTTAACTTATGGTCGAAGGGAGGAGAGTTTTAGCCGATTTTAGGAGGCTTAAGCTCGATTTTAGCTATTCTTGGGCAAAACCAATAAGATTTCTTTCATTCTAGCTTTGTGATGTAAGCCGTAAGTGCATGGGTCAAGTTAGAATATAAGACGATTAAAGTCTGAATACCATTCCACTGGAGATCCAATTGAGAGTTTAAACTATTTAGTTATTCTAGGGTTGAGTCAATTTTATTTGGGGATTCAACTTTAAGTTTGGTTTGTGAAAACAAATAAGGAAAGCAAGTAAAGATGAAAATCAAGAGTCCAAGAGAGCTCGAGGGTATTGAATCCTTGTTTAATCCATTACGCAACATTCTAGGGTACAGAGAATTAATTGTAAATCATATGCTTAAGTCTAGAAATATAGATCTGGGTTATTATCCATAAAAAAAGCATTTTCTCATGCAACTTAATTGATTATCAACTTCTTGAAACCAAGTTAAATCATATGGCATTAAGATTAGTCTTTAGCAACTTCATTATAACCTAACTATTTTCATGAGAGATTAATAATGATTCATTGTTATAGATCCAATTATGTGTACAATTTCTCAAATCAAACATCTAACCTAGCAAACATTGATGGCCAATCAACAAGAATTAAACACAATAACAATGAAAAGCATACTCATTACAAAAATCCATAAAAAATCTACAACATTAGCATAACGTCGTAAACAATTCATCAATACCCAAAAACTAAAGAGCTAGCCACCCATAGCTTTAGACAACATGTTTAAGACAATTTTTAGCATAGAAAGAGTGTAAAGAAAGAAAAACTTTATTGTAAACAAGCCCTTGATTAAGGAGGAACCTCCAAGACTTGCTTGATCTTCACGTCGGAAACTAGAGACGAACACCAAACTCTCTCTCAAACACTTTTCTTTCTTCCTTGTAGCCAACTCACTCTTTGCGGCTCTCTTTCGTGATTAGAGTTGCTAAAAACCTCTCAATTTATAGACTTGGCTGCCTAAAATCTTTTTTAAAAATTAAGATTTTTTAATTTAGGAAAGTTGGCGATGTTACGCTCTTGGAGAGCGCAGCGACGCTGTCCATCAGAAAAACGCAGTACAATGACACTCTTGGAAACGTCGCGATGCTACCTGTCATGGATGCCTACCCCCGAGTGCAGCAATGCCCTCATCATAACGCAACGACGCTTCTCCTAAGTCACACGACACTGGCTTGCCTTCCAGATTTTGATGCTCCCAGGTCGAGAGCGTCGTGGGCAGCATAGCGGTGCTCTTGGTTGCGCTGCCCTGCCTCTAGGTTTCTTGAATTTTCTTATTTTTTTTTTTGGCTGGATTTTGGCTCAATTTGGTCTTTTTAGCCTTTGGCATTTAATTTTTTCCATAATCATCTGAAAATCACTCGCAAGCACATGAAATCTAATAAAACATCCTTAATTTAAGAGGATATAAAGCACATTTTGAGTGCTTTTCACTTTGTAATAACATTATGGTGTCATGATTCATGCTTTGATGATCGGTTAAAGGCTCAAGCGTTGATTTTGAGGTTTGTCGGGCACTTTCTATGGATTTTTATGAGATTTTGATTGATGTTCTTGAGATTTTTTGAATTCTCTTGATTTCCTTTCTTTGCTTAAACTTCTAGAATGAGCATGCTAGTAGATTTAATTGACAACTAAATCGTTAATACTTTTATGTTCGTCTGCCCATGCTATCTATGTCATATGTTCGTAATGAAACCATGCTTAATTTAAGTAGCAACAGGTTCTAGTTATAGTTATGGTTTGATTTCTAGTGAAATAGGCCTCCGTGACAACACTTAGTTAATTTAGGAATCCATACGCGTTGGTTTTTCATTGGGAGTTTGTCTAGCATTTATAGGCAGTTGATTAGGCTAGATAATCAGAAAACCCATGAACTTTGCATGATAAATAGATGAATTAATTCATAAATACCCCAACGATCTCTTAATCGGTGAAGATAATCTCATGTATCACTTTCTCTCTCTCTCAATCTATCTTACTAAAGGAATTGAATCCTTCGTGGAAGCGAGTGATAGCCATGTGTCATTAAATTTTTTTTAAAAAAAAAACACAAAAACAAAGAACACAGAAGTTGGATAAACAAAACAATTAATTAGAATCCTATTTAGAAGATTAAAGGATTAGAAGTTTCCTACCTTTGAAGACCGTCTTCGATGTACAAAAAATTTCTTCTTGGGACACCACCAATGTCACACCCCCTCCCAGATTACCCTCCATAACCTGAAAGGAGATGTGAGGATAACTAACATCACCCCTTTTGTGAGGTTCACTGTCCAGCTGTACCTGAATAACCTGTTGTAACATGACTTACATAATTGCCTTATCACTTATTCTAATATCATAGACATTAAGATCAGCCACACCCATAAATTCAATAACATGAGAACTTATATTTACATAACCAGGTACTCCAAACTCGTTCACAAATAAACTTAGATGACATATACAATAACCAGTCTCACATCCTAACTACTAGCTAGCTATGTCTACATATCACATACACAAAGTTATTTACACATACAGCAACCGAAATGCAAAGTATTTTCTGATAACTCGAAGCTTAAGTAGGGCGAGCTTGAGTAGGCTAAGCACTAGAAACTTCTTTGCTACCTGGGTGGGAAAGAAAATATGGAAAACACGAGTTGGATGCCCAGTGAGTGACATAGTATTTTAAACACAACTCGAGAACCAAATCATGCTCAATAATAGATAAAACATAACATTAGCATAAAACTCATGTTAAGCCTTGAAGTAAAACATAAGCAGGTCTTTTACATAAATATAATTTACAAACTCATCAAACCTTCTTTTGCTTTAAAATTCCCTTAGTTGAGGCAGAGCAAGGCTTAACACACTCAACGTCGAAAACAAACCTTAGTTGGGGCGGAGTAATCTCGACACACCTAACATCGAAAACCTTAGCTGATGTGGAGTAATCTCAACACAACAACATCATCTGTTATTATGTGCACATAGGACTATCTCGGGATGCCCAAGTACTTTCTCCGAGTCCTTCATACTGGGTCATTAGAAAACTCAAATGCCTTCTTACGTCCTTCAGCATTGAGCTCCTTTAAGTCACAGGGTTGCCCACATGCCTTCTCAACGTCACTTAGCACTGGATCCTTTAGGAAACATTTTAGAAACAGGTATGCTTTGCATAAACAATTCATTGTAAAACATTTCATAGAAAACATAGCATTTCTCAATAAATAGCATTTTATAAACATGCTTTTCAAAAACTTGTAGAAAACAGATAAAACATGCCTTTCATGCCATAAAATCAAATATAACCAGCCATCATGCTTATCATCTAATAAATCATCATAAAATCACATTTTATAAGAAAGCTTGACTAAACATTTTAAATAGAACCGTTTTCAGAGAAAGAAAGGTGTCACCACAATCCGGACCTTGTTCCTCAAGGTCTATAGGATTTTCTAACCTCAATATGACCTGAAATATCAATTACGAGCCATTAGATCCTCTCTTTGAAGTCCTTATAATCACTTAACTACATTTTATCCACATTGTCCATATCAAGCCTAATTTCCACCATTTCTATCATTGTTACCCTTTTAGGGACCTTTTTGCAAAATTCTCAAAATATCCAAAAATGCTTAAAAATCAGCTTAAAATTCATATTTTTCCATTTTTAGGCCAATAAATCAAGAAAATATCAATTTGAGTCCAAAAATATTCAAAAATACCCAAAATGGTCGTAGGCAACTTTAGTGGGCAGCAGTTGGGCGAGGGGGTGGGCATGGATGTGGGCGTGGGCGTGGCAGCTCTAGCAGCCTCTTCGGCCAGCAGTGACTTTTTTCCAACCCAATTTTTCAGAGCTCCAAAACACCATTTCCTTTCAAATAAAAATTATGGGACTCAAGTTTAACCAATTAACTAGCTTACCAAGAAAATTCAGCTCCAAAAACCTTTTCGAGCACCCTTGAAAAATTTCTCAAAGCTAACTCGTCTGATTTGCTTGGCTTCTGCGACAACCATTAGTATTTTTACAATTTCTCAAGCTTCTCGACCTCAAATCACTTCGGTAGCCCTAGGTTGTCTTCCTAACTCACAAAGCTTCCTCTGTTCCAAAAATGGTGAAAATAGTACGAGGGAATCGGGAGAACCATCGGGTTAATTGAGCTGCTTACTTAGAGTCTGAGCTGCTGCCCAGACCAACCAATCAGCTTTAGCGATTCACCAGCTTGCTTCAACGTGTCTCCTCTTCATTTCTCCTTATTCTAAACATCCAAATTAAATATAATTTTCATTTAAATAATCATTTTAATTTAATTTAATATTTATTTTCTAATTTTACATTTTTCTCAAATAATTTCCAAATTTTGACCTTTTGACTTAAGGTTCTCTTCATGTTCCACAAAAATTTCCTAAGTCCAGCCCTCCTCCTTGTACTAAAACACCATTAACTCCATCCCTTTTATTTCTTAGCAAAGGTTAATGGAAAAAGAAGAATACCAAATCATAATTACCTAAAGTGCACTAGAATTCCACATGCTTTCCTATTCATTCAAGCCACCCTAGCCAAATTTTTAACCATGACTTTTATCTTTTGCTAAAGCTAAGGAAAATAGAGGTTAGGGCTTACAACCAAGAAATCTTCCTTACTATTCTCTAGGAAGAATCAAAGAGGAGCGATGGGCTCTTTTTGTTTTTCGGTAAGGAAGAAGAAGAATTTGAGATGAAGTGATAATTTTAGAGGAAAGATTTTTCTTTTTCACAGAACTCTTCTGTGTAAAACTGCTTATTCTCTCCCTAGATGTGAGACTCATTCTCAAAAGAACTCAAACTCTCCTTAAGTTTGTGAATAATAGTGAATGAACTTTTCCCTTAGATTCCTCTAAGTGTAAGACTCCCTCTCAAAGTACGATGCTCCTAACTGTGAGACCATTTCTAACAAAAACAATTATCTTTTCACTTAAATGAAGATTTCTTCATTTGATGAACTTAGGCTCCCCCAAAATTTGAAAACTACTTCTTAATCAATGATGCCTCAGGATCCTCATAAGGTCAAGAATCTCTTTACAATATTTATTCAAACTTCAAGACAAATGATACAACATGTCTCAAACACTATTTAACTTCTTACTTCACAAGCTCTTGAATCAACAGAGAATTTTGTTATTTAGTCACCACACAAAACACAATCACAATCACACTAACTTAAAACAAAAGTTGGCAACCCTTGCAAGGAAATAACTTGCTCTTAAATAGGCACAATGAGAAAAGGAAAAATACCCCATTCAAGAGCTGCAGAACATAGAAAAGGAAAATATCCAAAAGACAGTAAAGTTGCAGGATATTCCAAATATGGAATAAATAATCTTGAAGAATCAGCAATCCAAGAGACATTTAGTGAGACAGATTTTTGGATGTAGTTCTTTTGGTGTCGCTCACGAAAGTCTCAATCAAACACAATTTATAATACTGAATTATACTTCTACTACTACAATGGTGTAGTGATAGTGGAAAGTTTGGGTCGATTTGCAAGGAAGCATGAAATTTGTTTCATTAAGCTAATTAACTAGTTATGGCAATGAATCAGGGGTTGATGTGGATAGAGGTTGCATAAATATAACGGCAAGAAAATAAAAGATAGTGGGCAAATGTAATGTAGGATTGAAAAATTCTAATTTTAAGAGCAAGATGGGGTTCCAATCATTGACTTCTCTTAATTGAACATACATTCGATTTACGCATGCACAACAACTTACTTGGCCTAAGTAACTCGTTGGCGTTACAACTCATTGGGTAAACTAAGCAAGTGCCCTAATTATCAATGAAAGCAAAAACCCTAATTAATCTAAATGCTTTAGTCCTACTCCGTTTGATCGGTTTGATATCGACCATTTAGAACTATCACATTTGCATTAAGATTAAGGGTTCCATTGTATGGTTAAGCAATTAGAGTAGCCCAATTAATTAACCAATTTGTCTTTTAAACTAGGTTCAACATGCATTCAAGGTCTATGAGTAGCCTAATTAATGATCTACCTATATATAATTACATATTGTTCAATACTACACGTACTAACCTTGGATATTTTTTTCGGTTAATGGATAAATTAATACGTCATAATTTATAATTAAATTTATAAGAAATGAGTGACTATGTTTATGATATGAATGTTAAATTAATAGTATTGACAACACATATAACATCAAATTAACTACAAGGAATAAGGAGGAGACACATAGATTGGTAACTCAGTTCGGTGGTACACACCTACGTCTAAGGAGCTATTTGCCCGAGAAAGACAATTTACTAATATTGTAATGTCAACAGTGTACAACAAGCAACTAATCTGTAAAACGTACAATAGTTCTCATTACACACGACTGGCTGAACACCTAGGCTCCCCTAAATGAGGGACCGCCTCTCCTTTTGCTTAGTTTCTCTTTATGTTAGACAATATTAGAATAACAGCACTATAGAAACACTCGGAGCTCGTGAATCTTCTCAGATCAATTATCTTTCTCAAGACCATGTGAACTCCCTTCACTAGATGGTCTTAACATGAGAACTCACTTCTCACAATGATGAGTCTCAAAACTTCTTTTAATACTTTTAGTATTTGATTCAATTAAGAGAATAACTCTTATGAAGTTGATATTCGTCACTGACTACTTACTGAAGTAAGGTTTTAGGTAGAATAATTCACGGTATCACACAAGCGGCCACCAAAAGCAAAAATGCACTTTCTTGGATTAAAAAATGGCAACCCTAGCACCCTGTGTACAAGGTCATTTAAACTAGCTACCAAAGACGTGAGATAAATTAAGACGATACCAATATGGAAAGAATAATCAGATCGAATAATAACATATCGACGCCTTACAAGGAAAGTGGAACAATGCTCTGATAGCATCGAGTCGGAAAATACGGATGTTAAAACAATCCATGAATCAGCCAGCTCACCACCCCTAGAGCAAAAAGACGAGAGCCAACACAAAATCTCCAACAAAATTAAATCAACTAATTAATTACAATGCTTTATGGCACAAATCCAATAGTTTTTCTATATATTTGTTGGGGTTTTTCATAGCTTGTTGCGCATAGTATATTAGATATAATTTTCGTACAAAGATGCATCGAGAATTACTCAAGTATGATCATTAATAAGCAAGTTTTCCTATAAAAGCCCAAGTATAAGCCTCTATAGGTTTCTTGGTGAGTCCAGGGTCGAACGCAGGGATTTGTAATAAACTAGGCGTTGAGAATAGATACATGACTATGCGGTGACGATATAGGTATTATGTTCAAGAATTGTATATACCTAAAACTATACAAAAAGAATGAATAAAATTTCCTACAATTAACAATGAGGTGGACGCGACGAAGGTTAGTCAAATGTCATTTAGTGTGAGATAGGATGCGTTAAGAATGACGGTGGAACCATGCGATAAAAATAGAGTTAACGCAGGAGCTAGTTGTTACTCAAGCATATCTAAGTATATTTACACACCTACAAACTTAGGGTTTGTGAATCCATCTCTCGATGGTTCGACACCACATTAATCCTATCTCTAAGACGCATGGTAAGTTTGCGTTGGCAAAAGATGAACTACATCTCTGAACCTCATCTAGTTTTGATAAATGCCAAAGATTAACCATCTACTAAATGCTAAAGATTAACCATCTACTCTCTCAAGCTAGACAATCGTGCTTGTTAAATTTGTTTGTCAGACAAAGCTATGCAAGCTAATAATATGCATTAATCAAGATGTAACATACTTAGTATTGCTTAAGAAAAACTAGCTTCTAACATCTAACTCGTTTAACATTCAAACAACATGGTGTAAAATATTCAATATGGAAATAAATGGAAGATAATCGTCAATCAAACTTATATTAAGAAAATAAACCATTCTCTCGAATGTCATTAACAAAACATAAGTAAGAAGGAGGAAATTGGAGATAGAACAATAATGGAAGACGTCAAGCCGGCACTGGTAACGTCTTGCTTCATGGAGGCTTGAGATTGTAGTTATCTGATACATAAATGGCATAAGGTGAAGGTTCTCACTCACTGGGAGACGACTCTAAAAATTCTCAAAATCCTTCTCACAGGAGCTTAATGGAGGCTGGTTATGGTGAGAGAGAATTTGTACAAAGCTTTCGCCTCTTGAACTCGTTTCTCGCCTTCTTTGAATGGAGAAGTTTTTGGCTATTTATAGGCAACGAAAAGTTGAACTCATGATGACATGGTACCTTTGCATTAAATTCCATGCCCTGCTACGCAGACTTTTCACATTCTCGGCCCATTGATTCTGCCATGATCTGATAACGTGTTATCTTTTTGCATATGGACATGACAGCTATTGCCCATGCGTCTGTATCTACTTTTTCTTCTCAACGCATGGTTTCGACGCATGGGTTTCCACTTTTGTTCTTGCAGCAGCTTCCTCTCTATGCTTGGGTTATTTGTGCTTCTTTTCTTATTAATCCTGCGTTAATAACAAAAAAGCTCATATATTTTTCAGGTATTTTCTTTTGTAAATGGTGCCAATGCAAGGTAATACATATTACATAATTCACTGCCAAAATCATGCGATTAGCCCAAAAGTTACTCTAATTAATTCAAATAGTGACTATAATAACTTGTATTTCTACAAGTTATCAATATTACTTGACATGTGTACTTGCGCTCATTAGGTGGCTAGCAAAAAATGGAAATTACCTTGATGAAGACATAAAAGATTTGGTTGATTAACATTAGAAAAGACTCAAGAAATCTAATAAATTAATAATTT
Organism: Citrullus colocynthis; assembly: GCA_031780015.1. Lineage (NCBI taxonomy): Eukaryota > Viridiplantae > Streptophyta > Magnoliopsida > Cucurbitales > Cucurbitaceae > Citrullus > Citrullus colocynthis. Next base: position 128,541 of record QLSR01000076.1, read on the forward strand.
ATGATGATAAATTTTTTAATGAGATTCCAAGTACTTCACAATTTAGTAATCTCCCTTGCCCTCTAGTAAGTATTTATATCGTTTCTTATTTCATTATCGGTTTTCTACTTTCTTTATTGAGATATCTAACAATTGAGAACAACACATGTAGCTACTTCTAAAGTCTCAAATTATGAGCTGATAGTGTAATTTTTTTTCATTGTCAAAATGTTCTAGCCATGTGGGAATTCATAAAAAAATTATGTGTACCCCTTTTGGTAATGTCTCTTATTTGTGGGAGAATATTTTTGGAAGGTGGAAAAGTATAATCGACTTAAATCGTCATTTTCTGCTCAATTGACTTCAATGAATAATGCTTACCGACTGGAAGAAGCCATGTTTATCTTGGAGAAGATTTTATATGAAAATAGTGATGCATTTACAAAGAAAATGTGCTTTAGTAGCAAGATTAACAAGCACTATGAAAAGGAGAAGAATTCATAATTAAACTTTTTTTTTGAAAAAAGAAAAGAATTAATAATTGAACTTGAAGTTGTTAAAGCTAAATGAGTTTAGATATACAAATCAATTCTCAAGAATAATGAAATATTTGAATCAACATAGATATGATGCTTCAAAAATGTGATAGACTATAAGTTGTCTTGAAAATGTCATTGCTCTTATTGATGAAGATGCAAGTAATCTATACATGCTTCGTGGAATGTTGGAGGATGCACAACAAGATTCGAAGAACTACAAATGGATGTCATGATTTTTTTTTTTTTTTTTTTTTTTTTTTTAATTTTTTCGTTCCTTTTTTTTTTTTTTTTTTTCCTTTTTTATTTTTTTTTTTTTTTTTTTTATTTTTTTAATTTTTTTTTTTTTTTTTTTTTTTTTTTTTTATTTTTTTTTTTGTCTGTTTTCAAATGGATGTCATGATTTTTTTTTTTTTTTTTTTTTTTTTTTTTATTTTTTTTTTTGTCTGTTTTCAAATGGATGTCATGATTTTTTTTTTTTTTTTTTTTGTTATTTTAACTTTTCAGTCCCTCATGTTAGTTTGTTGTAACGCCTTTGAATATTTCATTGTTTCTCATAATGCATTGAACTTAAGTTCATTTATGATTATAATATTTTTTTATTACATGGGATGATTTTTTTTGTTTTTATGGTCTGAACTTAAAATTTCTTTTCAGTTACATATGTACGCTTTAACAAGAGGGATCAAATCATAACATAGTTCAATACATGTATTTTAGGGTCATTCACCTTTTTAATTCAGGCGAGCCAAGAGTATCATGTAATTTAAGTTCATACAATAATGAGCATTGCATGATCTCAGGCTCATAATATTTCTTACGAAACTTTTCATTTATCAAACCCTTCTTATAGATTATCTTGTATGCTGAATTTGTGTAAACTTTCCTGGCGTAGGGTTTGTCCCATTTTGGTATGAATGTATTCCTTGTATGTCTAGTTGTTATAGAGCCTCAAACTGCATACATGAGTTCTCCAATTTGAAGGGAGCAAAGTCGTACGTTTTTTGTTAAAAGCTTTGGATATGCATGCTTAATAACATTCCAATGTTTGTTGAGCATCCGATCCTTATTCAATGCTTCTAACTCTTGAAGACATAATTTTAATATTGTCTTCTATAGTTAAACCTAATTGAACAACTATTCACAATGATGGAATTTCTCTTTCCAATGGTAGGATAACTTTATATGCCATAGACTACGGAATAAGGTGTGACTCCTGTTGGTGTACGATAGTTAGTTCGGTTCGCCTATAATGTTTCACCAATTCTTTCTAGCCAATCTCCTTTTGTCTTGGAGACTACTTTCGTCAACAAGTTGCATAATGTCATACCCTGCCTTGAGCTATTCCTCTCTGTAGCTCGAGATGGGGCATGAGGACTGCAGCCACTTACCCTCTTGCGATGTCTATCGTTAAACCTTTACCTTTCCCAAACTAACATGTGCAACTTAGATAGGCAGAAAGGAAACTAACTCATAATAAACATGCATAATCTTATTACTACAGCTATTTTATAAGTTTTTTTTTTTTTT
>QLSR01000076.1:131208-213300 GCA_031780015.1 Citrullus colocynthis
TTTTTTTACAAAAGACATGTTTCTAGTTTCCTCCTATAGCTAAGTGCACATTATTCCTTAGCAGACCTTGACCTCGTACACGAACGAAAACTCGACCACTACTTGGAAAGAAAAACATAAGAAAAGGATGAGTTTCAATGAAGCCCAGTAAGTGATCGAATAAACTAGGGTTCAATCAACCCTTTCAACATTATAATAATAATCATAATACTCATAATACGAATCATGCACAAGTATATCTACAACTATATTGAGCTTATATTCAAACCTCCCCCATAGGATTATCCTCGGAATCATCTTTTCCTACTGATACCTCCGGCATAGCAACTCCTCTGTTTATCCTACTGGCTCACACAGTTCTGCAATCTTGACTTGTTTTTCTCGCTGGCCAACCCAGCTCAGCTAAACTCATCAATTTTGTATGTATGTCCTCTATGTGCATAGTCTTACCTCTAAGCATCACAAGCTAGGCTCGTCGCCCCTCTGACCATCCTTAAGAGATACTTCTCGCAAGATCAAGAACTAGGCTCCGGTGACCCCCTAACCATCCCACAAGGAAATCCCTGTTACAGGATCAGAAACTAGATCTTTCCTGATCCTCTGACCATCTTGTGCGGTGTCAAATCCCGGTCCTAGTCACGACTGTAATCATCAATACCTTCTCCAAGTCCTTCAACCTTGGAATATATTCAGGCTACCCATATGCCTTCTCTATGTCCTTTGACATTAGGGACCATCTATAGATTCTACAAAGCCCAATATGCTACAAACTATTCGATATCTCACCATAGTACATAATTTAACAATACCACAACATCATGCTATCAAATAAAAACTCGTAAGCATACTATTATCAATTATTCAGAAGAAATATAGCTTAGTGAAAGCACCTAAAATGTTGCTATCTTTCTCAGCTTAACTCGAGATTGTTGCACTATTTAATGTGTTAAAAATGTTTTTTTGTAGGTATCGAGCTCTTAAAAGGTAAAACCGAGCGTTAGAAAGAGAACGAAGCTAAAATGGACCAATTTGGTGTGCTAATAAAGCAATTAGGTCAAATAGAAGCTAAAAAGACCAAAACGCCCCTAAAAGACATGTTCGCGGCGCTAAAAACAAGTATATAGCCAAGTTTGACAGCGCCGCGATGCTTCACGCAAATACAAAATCTGCACATCGGTTATTAGGTCATATTTTTTAATCTAGGTGACCGTTTTGGGCATATGACCATTCGTTTTCTTCGTTTTTTCACCCTCTATCCATATAGAGTATTAGATTTTAGGTTGTTTTTCATCCTTTTCTTATAATCAAGCAGAAAGGTTGGGTTCTATCTTTTCCACCACCATGGGAAGGTAAGATCTATATAGTTTTGTAGTTTTGAGGATTTTAGAGGAACCCATTGTATTCTTAGGAGTATTTTGATAATATAATTAAGTTTTCTTGTCTATGGATTTTACTCTTAATTTATTGATTATAAATGATATTTTCTTGCTATTAATTGACAACCAATGTTTGATTGTGCCATTCAATGCTTTAGGTTAACATATAATATGTGACATGTAATTATAGGTTAATCTCTAAGAAGCAAAGGGTTAGATAGGCTTGTGATTTGTGGTCGACAATGAAGAGCATTGTTCTATCGACCTTGGGAAAACCATATTAAATTTCTAGTTAGGCCTTTCCAATTAGAAATTTATCCTAGCATAATCCCTAAAGAGTAATGCGGTTAGTTAAATTGATTAGGATGCTTTTCATTTAATCAAATTGGCTAATTTGATGCTTTGGACCATTAGTTAGCCTTTCTAATCAATTGGGCTAGGCATACATAAGAAGTTAAAATCATGTATTGATAATTCGATGATCAAAATTACATTGGGTGATTTCGTTTCTCTAAGCTAGAATGTTTTGTTTGATTGCACATCTATCCTTTACTTTCCTTGCACTTTATTTTCATGCATATTCAAACCTCAAACCACACAAAACCCCCCCATTTGTTGCTTTAACTAAATGGTTAGCTCACTAACCTTTGTGCTTACCTGCGGATCCACCCTGTAAGATTTTGGAGCGACGAACTATGTTTTAGTAGTAATAGTTGTAAAGATCGGTATAATTATGAATATTATTTGATTGGGTCTTTTGGAAACGACATTGAAAAGGCTTACATCACTTAGTTCTCTCACGAAAAGAAATCAGCTACTCACAGAGAAAGTAGTCGTCCAACTTAGGGTTCCTTCCTCTGTTTTAGTTCCGAACTTTCTCAGCTTCTTCCTAGCTTCTGGAACTAAGAAAACAGTAACCTGGAAACCTCAGAAACCCAAAAACAGCTCCCTGGATGCCAGAAAATTCGTCCATGGACGCAGAGGACTTCCTTGGATGCGAGAGAGCTTCTTTTCCTCTTCACAGAACTCAGTTGGATGCAGGACAGCTTTTTTGGACGCTTGGGACAACTTATGGATACAGACAGCCTTCTGATAGTAAGGAAACAACACCTTGGATGCAAACTTGACCTTCCTTGGATGCAAGGCTCAACACTTCCACCTTCTTTCTCTCTTTTCTTTAGCAAATTCAAGAGCTTTGTGATGATGTGAGAGTTCCTCTACCCTTTGGCCCTATTTATAGAAGTTGGATGACAAGCCTTGTCATCCAACCTTGCCTCCAAGCTTGACACTTAGCTCCCACATGTCACCATGCATGAACACCCCATGCGTCCAACCAAGTGCTTCCTTGCATGGTGTTCTTGTCATGCACCCCGACACCTCCTACTTATGAAGTGTTATGTCCAAATGAAGCCACTTAGCACAAAAAATATTCAACCATGCGTCCAACCTAGTCCCAAGATAGGGACCATACGCCAACTCCCTCAACCATGCATCCATGAAGATGCATCTTCTAGGGTTTGGCTTCTTTTGCTCTCTTTTCCTCTTCCAATCTTCCTACACTTGGCCAAATTTCCTTGCCACAACCCTCCTATGCATCCACAGTCCCTTTTTATGCATCCAAGCTCCTTACAAGAGTCCAACACTTAGTCAAAATCCTCTCCTTTAGGAGGTATGCATCCAACTAGTCCCAAGGTTTCCATACTTAGTCAAATTTCTACTTACAAAGCTTATTATGCGTGTGGTTTCCTCCAAATTCCTTAGCTATGCGTCCACGACCTTCTTTTCTTTAGTTCATGCATCCAATACTCCCAACATGACTTCATGGACTCCGTGGTTTCTCAACTATACGTCCATGGTTTGTCTCCTAAGTCCATGTTTCCAACTTTCTTCTCTTAAGTCTTATACCTAGCCATTTTTCAACCATCTTTCCAACTATGCGTCCAATCCATCTTTTCCTTCCTTACGATTTCTTCTCAACTCTCCAAATCATCCAACATTTCAACAATTAACCAATTTTCTCACAAGATAGGTCATCATGTGTCCACATTCACCAACCATTCATCTAACATGGTGGTTCTCATCCCAAGTATGTGTCTAACTCACAACTAGCTTCCAACTATGCTTCCAACTCTTCCTTCTTTAACACTTAGTGAAATTTCCTCTCTTTTCTTCAAACTATGCATCCAACTATAGACTTCTCATAGCATAGTTGAGTTCTCCAAGCATAGTTGTGACACGTAGAAGATTTCCTTAGCTCATAGGTCACCTTGTCACCCAAGACTCGATAATCGCCTAACGGGGTTTTCTCCCAAAATCACCTACGGTTTATTCTTAACCCAAAACTCAAGTTGGCACAACACTTTTCTTCCTGCTCTCTTTTCCAACACATAATTTCCTCTAAATTGGCCAAAATTTGGCTAACTTCACAAGCCCAGATTTTATGCATCAAAATTTTTCTAACTCCACAGGCTTGTGATCCAAGTTTATACTATTTTCCCAAGTATCCTCTCTTTGTGTCTCTTAAGTAACTAGGTCTAAGGTTAGGGTGTCACATACTCATTCACCGACAATGATGCATACCATCTACTGATGCAGATTTTCTTTTCAAATGTCGTTTAATTCCCAAAAAGAATCTATTAAAAGAAATTTATAATACCGAATCCTACTCCTATTACTACGATGGCGTAGCAACAATGGCAAGTCTGGGTCGAACCACAAGGAATGTAGTCTTTGTTTCATTAAGCTAATTTTCTAATTAAAGCAATAAATGATGGGAGGGGTTTTTGTGTGAATTAGAACTAGGCATGCAAGAGAATTAAAAGCAACAGGTAAATATAACAAAGGATGAGGAAATCAAGTTCTCGAGAGGAATTGGATTTTTATGTAATTTCTATTACCAACTTACTTCTCATTAAAAATATATTTGAGTGCTTACACATAGACTTATTTAACTTAATTAGACTCGCCAATGCTACAGGCAACCAACTCATCAAATTCAGGTAAATAAGCGCCCTAATTATCAACTAAAGCCTAAGCATTAATTAAACTACAAGTTTTGAGTCTTAATTGGGTTCGATAGCGATCAATTAAAACCAAGAACATGCATCAAGCTTTGGGGTTCCAATGTGTGATTAACTAATGGGAAAGCCCTAACTAAAGTAACCAATTTTTATTGAATCTAGGTTAAGCATACATTTTAAAACCTATGGATCGCCTATACTCCTTAGCATGCATACAAAGACCCTACTACTTATCGATTTAAAGCATGGACGAACACGAAGGAAACACGCAAGCAAAATCGATTAGTTAAGACATACATTCAAGAAAAGGGTCATTAATCCATTCGAGAACATGCATCTAAATATACATTAGATTCAAAGAAATACAGTCAAAATATGAAGTTTATACAAAATCAAATCTCAAGAAATTATGTGGGTTTACTCTCAAGAACAAGAAAATAGTTACCTTAACATCTTCATAAACGAAAAAATTAAAGGGGAGAGTATCTCATTCATGATTACAACCCAAAAATTGAAGAAAAACCTAAGCTAAAAGGTGAAAAAGAAGAAAAACTGAGCTGAGGCTAAGTTCTCCTCTTCCTCCTCCTGATGGTATAGTCTCCTTAACTGCGTTTTTTATTCTCCTTTCCTCTCAGATTCGCCTCTCTTCTTGATTAAAATCTTCAAAATATTGAAATCCATAACTCCCAGAAGAGCAGGTCATAAACCAACGGAAATTAAAAATAGCACTCGATTATTCAAATATATTTTTTCTTTTAAAGAATTCAACAATTTACTAAACAAGTTGTCTAAATTCTCTGGCAACAACACTAATTTGATGTGCCTTGGAGAATGGGTGTCGTAAACCTCTCTCTGACAATGAAATACAATTTATATCGCCAAACATACAATTACTACCACTAAACACAGAATAATGGTAAGAATGAGGTCGAACCAAAAAGAATTTATGACTTGCCTAAGACAATTGTTGAATTCGATTGGATAGGGGGGGTTTGGTGATCATGCAGAAATTAAAAGGCAAGAAAGTAAATGTGAGTAGTGAAAATAGATGCAAGAAAGTTAAATGAGAGGAAACGAATTATGGAGAAATCCAATTAAAGAAATACTCGGGGATAGGAATGGATTCGGCTAATCTTCTATCATTAAATACTAAGGACCAAAGCTAATTACAAGTGAATGCACAATTAAATGATATCAATAATCACTCAACGCCCCTAATCATCAAATTTAAACAAAATGCAATTTGAACCAAACTTCATGTCGTTATTTAGAACGATAGCGCCTTCAACAATGATACAAATTCGCATTAAGCATAATGGGGTTTAATTGTGACAAATGAAAGGTCGGAAATCCTAGTCTAACATTCAATATATCAATTGGATTCGATGAACGCATAAAAGTCAAATTGATGGAAAAGTCCTCAATCAAAGCATCTACTAATTAACCATGACACTCAATTCATGATCAATGTTTAGCGCCAAACAAAATTTGCAATTAAAGAGGCAATTATCAAAAAGTGTCAATTCAATCAAATAACCTCAATATGGGAATAAATTCACAGCAACTAATCTAGCAAAAATTCACAAATTCTCAAGAAAATCTAGCTTAGAATCCTATCACCAAGCAAACTTACCTTAGCCAACCATGATCATCAAGAACAATCCTCAAAGTTTGGGGGAATTACAATGGGAAATGGAGGGCAAAAAGAGACAGGAAGATGATACGCAGCAGCTACAAAGATCAGAATTGGGGGCTGAAAGTTAGACCTCCTCCCAATGACCTAAAAGATCACTAATATTTATAAAAAGGCCCAGAGTGTTGTTGTGCTCCTCAACGGTGATGCTACGCTCGACAAAGAAATCGTAACGTCGGTTAGTGCCTGCATTGCGCTTTCGTTAATGTCTTCATTGTCGTTGCACTCTTTGGGACATCATGATGCTGCAATGAATTTTGCTCTCGGTTTGAGAGCGTAAAACACAGGGCAGTTGTGCTCCCAGGGGCATTTTGGTCATTTTGACACCTTTATTTGGTCTATGCTTTCAGAGCTTCATTTTCACATGTTTTTCCACCCAATCGATCCCAATGGTTCGTTTCACTACCTTAATGCTCAAAGCCTGCAAATTTTAGGAACTAGCACGATAGAATTACAAAATAAGGCCGGAATAAAACCGAAAGAGATAGTTGAAAACCACCTAAAAAAGTATTTTTCTTGCCTTTGATTTAGGGATTTTTTTTTATTAGATTTAATGTGGTTGCTAGTGTTTTTAGGTAATAATGGAGAAAATAAGGTTTAGAAGTCAAAGGAACCAAACCGAGCCAAAACCAGAAGAAAAAGAGGAAAAACAGTAGAAAACATGGCAGCGTAGCAGAAAGCGTAGCTGGGTTGCCCCGTTACACTCTAGACCCGAGAGCATAAAAAATCAACAATTGTTGGAGCATAGTTGTGCTTGCAGAGAGCACTGCTACACTAGGCGAGGAGCGTCGTAATGCTGCAGCGCTGCGCTTGAAACCAGGCTTCCATGACAGACAGCATCGTGACACTGTCTAAAAGCGTCGCTGCGCCTGCCTTTTATGACAAACAACGTCACAATGCATTCCAAGAGAGAAGTGATGCCAACTTTGCTAAATTGAAAAATCTTTATTTTTGGAAAGGATTTCGGGCGGCCACTTCTATATATTGAGGGGTTCTTGGGAACCCTAGACATCAAGAAAATACACAAGAGAGTCCTCAAAACGAGGCACGCAAAATTAAAGAGAAAAAAAAACCCAAATGCTGTGAGTTTGCTACCATCAAGTGGAGATCGAAGGAGTGCAACATCGAAAAACTATTCAAGAGTTTTTCTTACTAAGTTTCTCTTTTCCTTCAACTTTCATGCTTGAAAACTCATATGAACATATGTATTTGATGGCTATGTGTGACTAAACTCATTGTTTTAGGGTGTTGGATAATTTAATTATGAATTTATATCAATGACATAGTACTTTTCATAGATGTTGTTGAATGATATGTTTTTCAATGCTATTATGCTTATTCTTTATTGATTGATCATCAATAAGTCTTAGATTAGATGTATTATTGAGTGATTGTATCTCTAATTGGATCTATAGCATTGAATCTCTACTAATCTTTCATGAAAATAGCTAGGTTATTAGAGAAAGTTGATCATGACTAATCTTAATGTTATGCTCTTAACTTGGTTTCAAGAAACTAGCAATCAATTAGGTTGCATAAGAAAAAGTTTTCTTTAGAGAAAGTAATCTGCATATTAGTTTCTAGACTTAAACATGATGTTTGCACATAATTCAATGAAAACTAAAGCATGACCTAATGAAGTAATTAATGACATCAACATCCTAGAACACTCTTATCCCTTGAAGTTTCACTTGTTCTTGTTTTCTTATTCTCTTGTTTTCAAAACCCAAATTCAAGATCCATCCCTTAGATAAAATCAATTCAATTCTTGAATAGCTAAGTGAATCTATTCAATTCAATCCCCAGTGGATACGATACTCGGACTTAAACCATTCTATATTATAACTTGACCCATGCACTTACGGAATCGCGCTTCAAGTTTTACGCATCAATAGCTCTTTTTAGGATCTATCACCTACCATGCTCAGAACAAGTATGTGAGGTTAAGTATGAGCTTGAGCTTCATCTTGAGGAGCCCCTGGTGAAAGAGATAGAGACTGCAAAACCTCACCCTGTTCTTCCCTTTGGCATATCTTTTATTTTTTAAAATTGCTCATCTTATCCTCGCGAGTCTAAGTCTTTATTTCCTGCTGAGTTAGTCCTTGAGTCTTTCACTTTATTTTCTTTTTCTTTTAAAAAATTAAAAATCCAAAATTTTGGTGCCTTTCAAATGCATGAGCGCTTGCTAAACTTTGAAGACTTTATCGACTAAAGCAAGAAAGGACCAGAGAAGCACGAGAATTTCTACATGCCCTGACAAGTGAATCCCGTTGAGCATAGCGACGTTAAAAATATTACGCTTGAAGGATCTCATACATACATGCGTAGCGGAAACGAAAGAGGATCGAAATAACAATCTAGATGCATCTAACAACCTAGGATTAAACATGTATTATCATATAAAATGAATTAGAAAAGAAGGAAAGAAATTATATACCTTTGTAGCTTTTCTTCCTTTCTTGAAATTGCTCCCACTTGGACCACCAAGAGGTCTTTCTAGCTATTCTCAAAGGCTTGGAATAGAGTGGTGGGACTCTTTAAAGAAGAAAAAGAGAAATTTGTGAGGAAAATTTAGTTTCTCAAAAAACTACAAATTTTCCAAGATTTGTAAGAAGAAAAATAATGAACAAAAACCTTCTTTAAAAAAAAAACAAATTGCATGCAACTTTTGCATGTCTAAGTTCACCAAAAATTGACAACACACATTCCACTAATGCATACCAAGGATTGTGTGTCAAAATGTAGAAATTTGAGATTAATTAAATGTTCCAGTCATCAAGTTAGTGGATTTTTCCACTAATTTTGTAAGAAACATTAATTTAATCTCATGGTCAACCTTTTTAGAAGGTTTGACTAAAACAACTCTTTGACTTGCTCGAGTTAAAGTCAACAATCTCACAGACTCCAACCTTTTTGTACAATGCATTACAAGTCTTATATACAAGTCCATTCAAGTAATCTAACAAACTAAGGTGATGTACCAGAATCATATGAGACTTGCTCACTACCTAGAAGAAAGAAAATTTAAAAGAAAGCGTGAGATGAGTTGCCTAGTGAGTGACATAGTACTAAAAACATTATCTTAACATAAAACTCATGCTCAAGCTTAAAAGAAATGAAGCTCATAAACACTGAGGAAAGCCTTTAACTAAAACTCATAAATCATGATTTTTTATTTCAAAGTAACCGTAGTTGAGGTGAAGCAAGCTCAACACTCTTAACGTCGAAAACATCCTTAGCTGATGTGGAGTAATCTCAATACAACACTGTCAACTCTCTCCATGTGCGCATAAGAATAACTAGATCTTGGGTTGCCCAAGTACCTTCTCCACATTCATTAGTACTCGGTTTCAAGGATACTTAAATGTGTTTTCATTTCCCATCAGCATTGAGTTCCTCAATAATCTCAGGGTTGCCCATATGCCTTCTTATGGTCCTTCAGCATTAGGTCCCTTTAAGAATTTTAAGGAATACAAGTATGCTTTTAAAGTAAACATTTCAGCATATATAAATCCATGGAAAAGCTTAGAGTTCTGAAAACCATCATCAAATAAACATACTTTTGTAAAGCTTTAAATAACAAATGAACATGCTTTCCAAGCTTAGCAAACTCAAGTATAAAATCATGCTTGGAACTCATACTTTATAAGAAAACTTGCAAGGAATCAAACATTTATCATACTTTTCAAACACATATTGCATAGGAAAAACATTTTTTTAAAAAATAATGCTTTATTTAATAAAAGTTATCACTCAGTCCTTCCTTTACTTGGGCTCTAAGTGGATTATAGACCTCTCACAGCTCTTCCTGGCCTGAAAAATAATTTAGCTATCTTAATTAGCCTTCTTTAAATTCCATTAATTCATAACTCAAGCTATTTAGGCTTTTAAGATCAAGACCAATCTCAAATTAACTCACCAACGCCCAATAGATTGCTTAAAAAACTACGTGTAGTAAGTTGGCCCTAGGCGGGCACCTCAGTCACACACACGCACAGTCTACATACTACAGCCCACACAGACACAGGCGCCAGCCACAACTGCATACCCACTATCGAACACATAGGCCTCACTAACATCTAAAGACACAAGCGCATGCGCGTCCTCGCACACCCATCGACCAGGCGTCAATCTCCGTCGCACACCCACGTTGGTTGGGCAACGAACTCCCGCACACCCGACGTCGGCAACACTCTTCTGATACTCGCGTGCCTACATAGACGCTGACTTCCCTGCATGCCTGCCTACCTGTCCGCACACCCGCACGCCCACTAGGTATCCAACTTGCCCGAAATAACCTCTAAACACAGATTTTTGCCCCTGGCCACCGACAGCCCTCCTGCACGCCTTTTATCTTCAACCTTGGGTTGCTATGCTCGATGGCTTCTTTTGCACAACCTTCACTTAAAACCACCATAATTAATATTTCTAGTCAATTTCAATTCCAATTTCCTTCAAGAACCTCAAAATTACCCTCTTAACTTGCTTACCTTTGAATTTGAGCTTTTAATTCTTTTTCTATAGCTAGAAATCCATACATCTTCCAACCTTGCTTTAGATGCCCAAGAGCTTGAAAAACCTTCCATTTTCCACTAATTTCAAACCTTTGTTGTGCTATCTTTCTTCGGCAGCCCTCCACTCAAAGTAGACTCAATTTGGAGAGTTTTGGTCAAAGAATTTCTTAATTGGCACGAGTAGATTTTGCAAAGCCTTCTTCTTCGTCCAAGCTCCTATTTATAGCCCTCAAATTCTTAGCATGCAATACATGAGCTTGCCACCTCCTACTTCCACTTTGCCACACTAAATATAAAATTGCCACCTAATTAATCTTATTTATCCAATAAATAACATAATGATCCAAACATAAGGAAGACTTGAACACCTACCTCAACTTTCTTTACCTTGGACGCATAGCACAACCCACCTTAGAGGTTCTTATGCTTCTTCCTCGCCTACTAGGTCCCTTCGACACCTCTCTTCCATACACTTCAACGCCACATGATCTTCAATCCTCTTGGACGCCTAGGCCTCACACTTAAGGCTTGGTTACCACATATGAGTTCAACGACCAATTCCAATCCTTAAGCATCTTCTATGCATGGTTCCTCCCTTCAACACCCATCACCTCATGACTTGAGCATCACTTGTCGCCTATCCTTTAGCACTTCCCTTACCAATCAGCTAGCTCTTTGTCAAGCTCAATCCCTAGTCTCATGGACCAAGCTTCATCCTTACGACTAAGTCCAACTCTTAAGCCCCTCATATGGCATCTCTTTCGCACATCCTTGATCTTAAACGAGGAAAAATTTCACTAAGTCCACACACTTAAGAAACTCGTTTAACTTAGCAACTTAAGAACAAAATTAGGGCTTATAAGTTAGCCACCTTAGTTGAAGTATTGCCCTTGTGAAGATATGTTCCCAGTGATATGGCCACTCTCACTCATACAGATTAAAGGATTGCCCTCATAGACAGGAGTTCATAACTCACTCAGGATTCAGATTGAGTTACCTATAGTCATCCTATGAAATGTTAATTTCTACAATTAACGACGTTACAAAAAGAAATTAAACATTTTGTTGTCCGGTCTTATACAAACACTTTACATAGGATACCTCTACTCACATGTCTCCACATGAACGATTAGATCAAAGCGTTTATAACACTTTACAACTCCTTGTCACAATTACAAAGTGGGTCGTATTCATAGTGTTACCAGAATAAGGCACCCAACATTATTCCTATACTACAGACCTTTTGGTTATTACTTAAAAATGATCCAACCTTGTACGTCAACCACATACATGTTTAAGTTTACATAAAATAACCATGGAATCTTAGTTTATTGGATTGAGTTAATGCATAAGATAGATAAAATAACTTCTTATTTTATTCAAAAAATAAAATGTATATAAAATTTACAAAACTACAAGACCCAAGAGATTTAGGACACACAAGTCCCAACAATTTCTTCATCCCAAAATCATGCAAGTATAAACTAGAGAGGTGCATCATCAACTTTGATAGAAATGAGCACAAGCAACAGCAAACAACTTGCAATTCAAATCACACAAGTCTAACCTTAGATGCTTAAGGATCGCCTGATATGCATCAACTTAAAGCAAACTAAACCCAAAACACCCCCAACTTTCAGAGCATACATTGTCCCCAATTGTCACACCCCTTCCCGAACTACCCTCCTGTAGCCCAAGACGAAGCATGAGGACAGCAGTCATCGACCCTATTATCGACTTCAACTGTCAAACTTCCTTTAAACTCATTTAACCACACTTCCTAGGACGGCAATACCATTAACTTTTGACAAACCTCGACTTCAATAGGCAACGGGAACTGTCATGCTACCTGAAAAATGAAAAACATAGGAAAGGGTGAGCTAAAAGCCCAGTGAGTGACAAATTTTGTAAAACTATCTTTAGTTCAAAAGTCGGCATGTTATCATCATTATATCACAAAATACTTAATTCAAACCATCATTTCTATAAAATCATGCTTTTCAACTCCTTACTCAAATCACATAAATACATTACAGAGTAGTTGTACAAGAAATCAGTTTATTTTTAACAATTTCCCTTAGTTGAGGCGGAGCAAGACTCAATGCTCTCAACGTCGAAAACATCCTTAGTTGGGGTGGAACAAAACTCAACACACCCAACGTAGAAATCGTTCCTGGCTTGATGCGGAGCAGAACTCGACGCACCAGCAATATCAACCTCTATGTGCACATAGGAATATGGCGGGTTGCCCAAGTACCTTCTCTGTGTCCCTCAGTACTGGGTCCCGGGGAAACTCACATGCCTTCTCATGTCCCTCAGCATTGAGCCTCCTCTAAAACATTTTGGAAATCAACATTTCACATGATTAGTTCATATCAAACCTTTCATGAAAAATAAGATATTTCTCGATAAACCACATCTTACAACATGTTTTTCAATAACTTATAGAAAACAGATAAGACATGCATTGTGAACTATATATTCAAGTATCATATTTTATTTTTTTTTAAATAACACTTTTCATCAAATCATAGCTCATAATAAAATCAGAATGACATTTCCAATAAACTATTTTCAAAGAAAGAAAGAAGTCACTCATAAAACTCTTTAAGGATAGTTCCTCCTCTATGCCGCTACTTCCTCTTTCCTGAGCTTCTTGGACGCAGCGTTCGAACCCTGGAATACAAGGCCTTATATACCTCTGGCAGCTCGGTTGGTCACAACCCTGCCTTTGGACGCAAAGTTGATAGCTAACGCGAGGTGTATCCCAACTCTTTCTTACTTCTCTTTTTGGATGCGTCAACCGCGCAAGGTCCAACTTAGACGCAAGATAATTTCTTTAACCCAAGAGATAGTTAAATTGTCAAGAATATCTTCTCTTGACTCGGATTTCTACTATGGACGCAAGGATTCCTCCTTTCTGCCTTCTCTCTCTCCTTTCTCTTAAGAATTCTTACTTCGGCATCATCAGTCACTCCTTTTCTCTCAAGGTCCTATTTATAGCTTTGGAGAGGGCTAGTCATACTACTTTTCCTCCCTTTTTGCCATTTTCTTGCCACATGTCAAGCTGCATGCTTAACCAATCATGCATTTATCCAAGCGTCACCTTGCATGAAATACTTAACATACTTCCTAACACTTCCTGCTTATGAGGTGTCAAGTTTTTATGAAGCCACCAAGCCCTTTTAAGCTTATCTTATACATCTAACATATTCCAATATACAAACTATTCAATTAATCATACTGCCCTTGTGCGTTCACTGAATTTTCTTTAAGGTTTTAGCTTCATTACTTATTTCCTTTACCTTCCGCCATAATACCTTTGAAATCGTTTCTTCACCGTACATTACTAGGCGTCAATGTCTCAAACACATACAACTATGCGTTTGTACCTTGCCGCATCGTATCATGCGTCCAACTTTCTACCCTTTAAACTCTTGATTTTCAACCTATACATTTACCCGAAATCAAAGTTTTATTTCCATTTACCATGGAATTGAGCTCCTCAACGCATAGCCTTAACGACCATTGGTTACCTTAAACACTAAATGTCCTTGTCTTTGAGCACGAACTTCTTAATCAACACCAAAATCCTTACTAACTCATAATAAACCTTCAATGCATGCTGCTCATGCCTTAAGGTTCCTCGGCTTCTCTTTTCTTTCAAGCTTAACACCCTCCAAGGCTAATCCCATAACTTGTTAATTTCCAAGACTAAGTGTGAGCCATGTGTTTCCTCTTTTCCTAATTCTTGTTTCCCTTTTCAAAATTCAGTATCAAATTCCCTCTAAATTAAGGTACCACGCTTTAGCACTTTACCATTTATGCATTAACCGGACTATGCTAAAAAATACATCTAAATGTTTAACTAATTCCCAAACTATGCCTTCCATCCTTCATTCTCACTCTTAGTGGAATATCCATTTTTTTTTAATATTATGCGTTCAACTAGTCTTACTTCTTTTCTTACTAGCCATCTTAAGAATTCTAAGTTAGGGTCTTACACCAATGCATAAAGATCAACAGTAAAAGCAGAGAACAAATTAAAGGGGAATAGAGAAACTCCCCTTAGAAATGAAACGCACGAGGTGACGGATCTTCTCACAAGCTTTTCCTTTCCCAAAAACACCTAAGAAAGAAATAAAAAGAAGCTAATTAAACTACAAAATTAAAAAGAACTAAACTAGAAAGCAAGTAAATTTGAAATCCTTGCTGTCTCCAGGTAATGCAACATGTTTGATGTCGCTATCCTCAAAAGGATTCACATATTAGGGCACGTAGAAATTCTCATGCTTCTTTGGTTCTTTCTTGCTTGATTTGATTAAGCCTTTAAAGCTTAGCAACCACTCCTACATTTAAAAGGCACCAGACAATTTTTTTTGGATTTTTAAGTTTTTAAAAGGAAAAGGAAATAAAATAAAAGACTCAAGAACTAACCCATCAGGAAATAAAGACTCGACTCACGAGGATGAGATGAGCAATATTCAAAAATAAAAGATATGCCAAGGGAAGGCTTTGCAGCCTCTATCTCTTTCACCTGAGGCTCCAAGAGATGAACCTCGAACTCATACTTAACCCCACATACTTGTTTTGAGCACGACAAGGGGTATGCATCATCATTGTCAATGAACAGGTAGAACTCCTCAACAAACTTGGCCTCAGTAGTATGAACGTTGGATGGCTTTAGTCAGCTCTCTAGTGTCGGCTTGGAGTCTGTAAGCTGGGAAAAAGGGTTTTAACTTGCAAGGGGACTTGGGTCTCTAGGTGAGACTCAAAAGACTCCTGCTCACACTGATAAGTGATAAGGGCTTGAAAAGTGTTTTCTATCCTCTCAAATTAAGGGAGTTTACATTAGATTTCACTTGTTTGCTAGTGGTTTTTAGGTTAAAATAGGGAAAATTAGAAGAAAAGACCGAAAGATCAAAACCGAGCAAGAACACGATGAAAACAAGAAGAAATTAAACTCAATTTGGCAAAAATTGGGGCAGCGCCACGACGCCTGGACGGCACTGCCGCGACGTTAAAACCTGAGAGCAACTATTTCTTCACACAGCCCTAGCATCGCGGCGCTCTTCAATAGCATCGTGGTGCTCTCCTTCCAAATTTGACAGCGTCGTGGCGCTATGGACCAGCGCCGCAGCGCCAGTTTTCTATACATGAAAAAATGGTATTTTTGGTAAGTTTTTGGGCGGCCAACTCTATAAATTTGGGGATTTCCAATAGTCCTAATCATCAATCTATAGACTAACAGAGGAACAAGAAGGAGAGAATTGAGTGAGAGTTCATAAAAGAGTTCAAGGAGTGAGTTAGTTGCAAGGAAGAGGAAAAGAATTCCAACGTGAGAGCCAAAGAGATCGTGATGGTGCTACCTCAATCAAGAGCTTCTTTTAAGTAGAGTTTCCCTTTCTTTACACTCTTTCTTTGTTTATATTGTTTGAACATGTTGCTTCAAGCTATGAGTGGCTAAACTCTTTAGTTTGAGGGTTTTGATGAATTGTTTATGAATTCATGTTGATCTTGTAGACTTTCATGGTTTTGTTGGAATGATTATGTTTTTCATTGTTATTGTGTTTACTTCTTGTGGATTGGTCATCTTCACATGTTAGGTTAGATGTATGATTGAGAGATTGTATGTTTAACTCGATCTATAACAATGAATTGTTTTTAATCTATCACGAGAGTAGTTAGGTTGACAATAACAGTTGCTAAAGACTATTATTAACACCATGTAATTTGTATTGGTTTCAAGAGATTAGTAATCAATTGAGTTGCATGAGAAAGAGTTATTTTTTAGAGAAAATAACTTGGAATTAAGTTTCTAGACTTAGGCATATGAATTACAATAAAATCCATGAAATCTATAATATTGCATGATGAAATAAACAAGGATTCATTACCCTAGAACTCTTTTTGACTCTTGTGTTTCTCACTTCATTACTTTCCTTATTTGGCTTATATTTTCCATAATTAACAATATTGATTCCAATCCTCAAATAAAATTGATTAAACTCTAGAATAGCTAAGTAACTTAAACCTTCACAATTGGATCTCCAGTGGAACGATATTCGAACTTCACTGTCTTATATTATAACTTGACCCATACACTTGCGATTAACACTAAAATTGCGCATCAAGATTTTGGCGCCGTTGTCGGGGATCCAAAGAACAGTTTTTGTTATCTAATATTCATTAGAATTGATAGATCTTAATTTGAGGTGTATTTTATTTGGGTAAATATTATTTTATTTTATTTTATTTTATGTTATTCTATTTTGTCGGTTTATGCCTCGTGATGATACTAACCTTCTCCCTCTTGATTCCAAGATTGATAGGACTTATAGATGGAACCTAAAGGCTCTACTCAATCAAACCGAGGAGATGGCAGAGGAGATACCAAAGGCAATCTAGGATTACTTCCAACCCACGTTACCGGCAAATCAACCCGGGTGCCCATCAATGTCAACAATTTTGAGTTGAAACCGGGATTGATCCAAATGGCTAGAGAGCTAGCCTTTAGAGGAAGAACCAATGAAGATCCTCATAAGCACTTGCGATCCTTCTTGGAGATATGCGGAACGATAAAGATGAATGACGTTTCTAACGATGATATTAAACTAAGACTTTTTCCTTTCTCTTTACAGGACCTTGAAAAATATTGGTTGGAAACCATTCCTCCGGATAGTATCACCACATGGGAGATTTTGGCTCAAGCTTTCTTGAACAAGTATTTTCCACCGGCTAAATCTCAAAGACTAAGGACGGAGATAAAGACATTCCACCAACTTGAGGCTGAACAATTGTATAAGGCTTGGGAGAGGTACAAGGATCTCTTGAGGAGGTGCCCTCAACATGGCTACCCAGATTGGTTACAAATTCAACACTTCTACAATGGATTAGCAAGCTCAACCAAGTCCATTTTAGATGCTATCGCCGGAGAGTCAATCTTCTCCAAGAATGCTCAAGAGGCCTACACCATACTAGAAGATTTGGCCACTACATCTTACAATTGACCATGTGAACAGTCTTTTCCAATCATCCCAAAAGCCACTGGATTGTATGAGGTGGATGAATTAAACTCTCTCAAAGCTCAAATGGCTTCCCTTACTAATGCTCTTTCTAAATTAACTATAGGAGGTCAAGCTCAAATAAAACCACCATCTATAGCCTCTCTTGCCACTTTGGCATCGGAGATGACTACACAAAAAGAGTTGGAATAAGGAGATAATGAGACAGACAACTATGTTGATAGAGGACATTATGGAGGCCACCACCACCAACAACTTCCAACTTATTACCATCCTAACTTGAGGAACCATGAAAACTTTTCTTATGCTCACAATAGGAATGTTTTGCAAGGTCCTCCCGGTTTGTCCAATGTAGGTCCATCACACACCGACAAGAAGTCCAACTTGGAAGACTTGATGGTAGAGTTCATAAAAAAATCAAGAGGAAGGACTACCGCATTGGAAAGCACCGTACAAAGTCATGGTAAGGCTATTCACAACATTGAGGTACAAATAAGCCAAATCGCCACTTTACTCCAAACAATGCAAAAGGGCAAATTTCCTAGTTGCCCCGATAGAAATCCAAAGGAGGAGTGTAAGGCCATGACTTTGAGGAGTGGGAAAAAGTTGTCCACTCCCTTGATCAATGATGAGGATGATGAGCAAGAGGTAGATGAGACCATCCAAGAGCCTATCTTAGAAGATGAACCAAAGGAGGTCTTAGAAAAAAAGGTAAAGGTACAAGAGTCAACATCTTCAAGTAAGTCATCTAACCTTCTACCTTTTGTACCTAATACTTTGCCGTATCCTCAACGTTTTAAAAAGAAAGAAATAGACTCCCAATTTGCTAAATTTCTAGAGTTGTTTAAAAAGCTTCATGCTAACATCCCATTTGTTAAGGCTTTAGAGCAAATGCCCAACTACGCTAAATTCATGAAAGATGTCTTGTCTAAAAAAAACAAGTTTGGGCAATATGAGATGATTAGGATGATTGAGGAATGCAGTGCTATGCTGCAAAAGAAGCTACCACAAAAGTTGAAAGATCTAGGGAGTTTTACTATACCTTGCACTGTTGGTTCTTTAAATGCTACTAGAGCTCTTTGTGATCTTTGTGCTTCTATTAATTTGATGCCTTTATCTATCTATAGGAAGCTTAACATTAGAGAGGTGCAACCTACCACCATCACTTTACAACTTGCTGATAGATCTTTAGCCTGTCCTAGAGGTATTGTCGAAGATGTATTAGTTAAAGTTGACAAATTTATCTTCCCTACAAATTTTGTAGTATTAGTCATGGAGGAGGACTCTAAGATTCCTATCATACTTGGGAGGCCATTCCTAGCAACTAGAAAAGCTATCATAGATGTCCAACAAGGGAAGTTGACTCTAAAGGTAAATGATTGAGAATGTTGTATTTAATATTTATAAGTCCTTGAATCATCATGATGAGAGTAGTACTTGTCATGCTATAAACATAATTTATCACACTATTTCTAAGCATGTAGAAGTTATATTGGCTATTGATCATCTAGAACAAAGCATAATGGATGAGAATGAAGATACTATTTTTAATGAAATAGTCTTTTATGCTAGGTGGTTAGATAGCATGCCAATATGCACTAAAATGTATAAAATGCTTCTAGCTCTTTTGCATGTTGTAAATGATATTGAGAAACCTATGCTTGAATTAAAGGTGTTACCTTCTCACTTGAAATATGCATTCTTAGATGGTTTATCTTCTTTCCCTGTTATAATATCTTTTGATCTTAATTCTGCGGAAGAAGAAAAATTGTTGAGAGTATTAAGGGATCATAAATCCGCCATTGGTTGGTCTATTGAGAACCTTAAAGGTATTAGTCCATCGGTCTGTATGCAGAGAATCTTGATGGAAGATACCTTTAACCCATTAGTAGAGCACCAAAGGAAACTTAATCCTGCCATGAAGGAGGTAATAAGAAAGAAGTGCTCAAGCTTTTGAATGCAAGAATTATATATACCATATCTGACAGTTCATGGGTAAGCCCTATTCAAGTGGTACCTAAGAAAGGTGGTATGACTGTGATTAATAATGAAAAAACGAGATGATAGCCACTAGAACTGTGATAGGGTGGCTTGTATGCATTGATTCTAGGAAGTTGAATAAGGCTACTAGGAAAGATCATTTTCCTCTTCCTTTTGTAGATCAAATGCTTGATAGACTTGCAGGGTATTCTCACTATTGCTTCCTAGTTGGATATTTAGGTTATAATCAAATTGCCATTGCTCCTGAGGATCAAGAAAAGACAACATTTACGTATCCTTATGGGACATTCGCTTTTAGGAGAATCCCATTTGGTTTGTGTAATGCCCCTGCTACTTTTCAATGTTGTATGATGTCTATTTTTCAAGGGCTCATTGAAGACATAATGGAGGTTTTTACGGATGATTTTTCTGTATTTGGGTTTTCATTTCATTCTTGTCTTGCTAATCTCACTCGTGTTTTGCAGAGATGACAAGATTCTAACCTTGTTTTAAATTGGGAGAAGTGTCACTTCATGGTGAAGGAAGGCATCGTCCTGGGGCACAAAGTCTCTCAAAAAGGATTGGAGGAGGATAGGGCTAAAATAGCCACCATTGAACAATTTCCACCTCCCAACAATGTGAAGGGAGTCAGAAGCTTCCTATGGCATGCAGGGTTTTATAGGAGATTTGTTAAAGATTTTTCTAAAATTGCTAAACCCTTGAGTAATTTGCTAGAAAAGGAAGCCAAGTTTATTTTTTATGATGCATGTCTACTAGCTTTTAATACTTTGAAGGAAAGATTGATTTCTGCACCCATTACTGTTGCCCCGGAATGGAGTCAATCTTTTGAGATCATGTATGACGCTAGTGATTATGCTTTATGAGCTGTTTTAAGCCAACGTAGGGATAACATGTTTAGAGCAATTTACTATGCTAGTAGGACTCTTGGTAGTACTCAGCAGAAATATACTACTATTGAAAAAGAACTGCTAGGTGTTGTGTTTGCCCTTAGTAAATTTATATCATATTTGCTTGGCTCTAAAATAATGGTGCATACTGACCATGTTGCTTTGAAGTATTTGTTTGACAAGAAAGATTCCAAACCTAGGCTAATGTAGTGGATCTTATTATTACAGGAATTTGACTTAGAAATCAAAGACAGGAAAGGATGTGAAAATGTGGTTGCAGACCACTTGTCTAGGATCAAGAATGGGGATGCTAACTCAAGCCCCCTAATTGTTGAGATGTTCCCTGATGAACGACTATATTAGGTAAAAGATAGTTTGCCTTGGTTGGCTGACATAGTTAACTATCTAGTAGGAGGATATCTGCCACCTGACATGAACTCTCAACAAAAGAAGAGATTCTTGCAATGTTAAGTCTTACCATTGGGAGGACCCATTTCTCTACAAGGTTTGTGCTGACAATATGATAAGGAAGTGTGTACCTCATGAGGATAAGTATTCTAAACTCATGTCATGCCTCCCCCTATGGAGGTCATTTTGGACCCACTAGAACTGCATCCAAGGTACTTTAGTCAGGAATTTATTGGCCCTCCCTTTTTAAAGACTATTATACCTTTGTTAAATCATGTGATAAGTGTCAACGTACTAGCAATATCTCTAGACAACATGAGCTCCCACTTAAACCTATCTTGGAAGTGGAGCTCTTTGATGTTTGGGGTATTGACTTTATGGGGCCTTTTCCTATTTCTTCTGGTGGCTATCTATATATTCTAGTTACAGTAGACTATGTACCTAAGTGGGTAGAAGCCATAGCTACTTGGACCAATGATACTCACATTGTGCTAAAATTCTTTCATAAAAACATCTTCACAAGTTTTGGTACACCTAGAGCTATTATTAGTGATGAGGGCTCTCACTTTTGCAATAAATTGTTTGAATCCATGATGCAAAAATATAATGTTAATCATAAAATTGCTACAATTTATCATCCTCAAACTAATGGTCTTGCTAAGACATCTAATAGGAAATCAAGCAGGTATTGGAAAAGACAGTCAAGACCAATAGGAAGGATTAGGCTCTTAAGCTTGATGATGCACTATGGGCCTACCGCACAGCTTTCAAAACCCCAATTGGTACTTCACTGTACAGGTTGGTGTTTGGAAAGGCTTATCACCTACCGATAGAGCTCGAGCATAGAGCTTATTACGCCATCAAGAAGCTAAACATGAACTTCGAGAAGGCCGGTGAGAAACACCTCTTGGAATTCAATGAGATGGAAAAGTTCCACTCTCAAGCTTATAAGAATACCAAACTCTACAAGGAGTGCACCGGTAGATGGCATGACAAGAAAATCACCCCACGGACCTTTTTTCCTGGACAAAGAGTATTACTTTTCAATTCACGTTTACACTTGTTTCCAGGAAAGCTTAGGACACGATGGTCAGGACATTTTATCATTGTCAAGGTATCCCCACACGGAACCGTGGAATTGCAAAGCAATGACGGAACAACCTTCAAAATGAATGGTCAACGATTGAAACACTACATTGGTGATAAAGAACGCCGATTTGAGAACCTTGCTTGCATTGCATGACTCATTGGTTCGGTCTAGCTAGAAGACGTTAAACCAAGCGCTTATTGGGAGGCAACCCAATTTTATTGCTTTCTTTACTTTTCGTTTTATTTTATTTTCAAATAAATCTTTGAGTCACTCCTATGCTTTATCTCTCAAGATCATGGTTTGTCACACAAAGTACTCCCTACACCAAGCCTGTTTCGTGACTTCTCGCTTGCTTCCAAGCTTGTTCTTTCTTTGTTAGATGCTCTTATGCATTAGGGACAATGCATGATTCTAAGTTTTGGGTGGGAGGTGTCTCTCGTACTTTTGTGTGTTTTCTTATCCTGCTATGCATGTTAGTGAAGGTTTTATTGATCATATGCATGTTAATTTCGAAAAAAAAATTTGAAAATTTTGTCACACCCCGTTCCGAACTACCCTCCCGTACCTGAGACAGAGCGTGAGGACAGCAGTCATCGACTCAGTTGTCGACTCTCACTGTCGAACTTACTTTAGCTTTCTCCTTAACCGTACTTCTCAGGGAAAAGAATCCATTATAACTCGACGAACCTCGACTTCGACTGGCAACGGGAACTGTCATGCTACCTGGAAAATGGAAAACATATGAAAGGATGAGCTAAAAGCCCAGTGAGTGACAGATCTTGTAAAACTACCTTTAGTTCAAAAACAGGCATGTTAAAATCAATGTACACCATAATCATAAAACATGGATTCAAATCATCATTACCACAAAACATACTTTCCAACTTCTTAATCAAATCACATAAATTCATTTAAGAATAGTTGTACATGAAATCATTCGTTCTTAAAAATTTTCCTTAGTTGAGGCAGAGCAAGACTCAACGCTCCCAACATCGAAAACCTTTTTACCTTAGTTAAGGCGGAGCAAAACTCAACACTCTCAACGTCGAAATCGTCCTTAGTTGGAGTGGAGTAAGACTCAACACACCCAACGTCGAAATCATCCTTGGCTCGATACGGAGCAGAACTCGACGCACCAGTAATATCAACCTCTATGTGCACATAGGAATATGGCGGGTTGCCCAAGTACCTTCTCATGTCCCTCAGTACTATGTCCCGAGGAAACTCACATGCCTTTAAGCATTGAGCCTCCTCTAAAACACTTTAAAAACTAGTTTTCTCGTAATCAATTCATAGAGAAACCTTTCTCAAATAATAACTCACAAATATGTATAACGAGTATTTCAACCTTTTAATGAAAACAAATAACATACCTCGTAAATAATATAAACATTCATCATGCTTTTCGAATAAGCACTTTATTATCAAATCACAGCTCATAAGAAAACCAGAACAACAATTCTAATAAACCATTTTTCAAAGAAAAGAAAGTGTCACTCATAAAAACGCTTAAGGAATTTCCTCTTTTTCCTTCAAATTTTGCTTTCCCGAGCTCCCTGAATGCAAGGCTTGAGACTCTAAACCGCAAGGTAGCTGTTTCCTCTTTCTGGCAGCTCAGTTGGACGCAACCTTGCTCCTTAAACGTAAGGTTTTGATAGTTAACGTAGAATACAGCTTAACTAATAACTTTTCTGGTTTCCCTTTTTGATGCGTCGACCTCTCTTGGACGCAAGGTCCAACTTGAACGCAACGTTCACTTTGAATGGAAGGAGATAGTTTTCTCCTACTTCCTCTCCAAAGCTCCGACTTTTGGATCCTTCCTCCTGCTCCTCTTCCCTCAGAGTCCTATTTATAGCTTTGGAATAAAGTGCTTTTCGTCTCACTTTTCTTTTTGCCACTTATTGCCACCTGTCACACTGCATGACTTATCCAACATGCAATCTTGACACCTCCTCCTTATGAGGTGTTAAGTCTAGATGAACCCATGCAACCTTTACCAACTCATCTTATGCATCCAACTTACTCCAATATATAAACTATTCATCCAACGTAGTGTTCCCTATGCGTTCAAATAATCCTCTTCCAGGTTTTAGCTTCTTAACTCCCTTTCCTTACTCTCGGCCTTACTACTTTTGACCCAGTTTCTTCCCCGCATACTACTAGGCATACATGTATCAAACGCATACTACTATGCGTTTGTACCTTACCGCATAATACCATGCGTCCCACTCTCTTCCCTCATGTCCAACCTTAGCTACAAGTCCTCTTGTGTGAACACACATCCGATGATGTGGTTTATCCTTGATAACCAAATCCAACTCAAGACCTTCCTCTATGCGTTTACATTCTCTGCGTTTACCTTTACTTCGTCCTGCGTCCATGACCTTCCTCCTATCCTCAAGGATTCCTTGATTATCCCTCTATGCGTCCTTGAGTTATGTTCCAAGGTTATCCCTTTAACCTTTTCCTTGCACTTAACTATTTCTCTTATGATAAATTAATATGCATCCACCTCCTGCTCCAATTTTTAAGCTTACTTCTCAACCTTCTACTTTATTCAACACTCGAGAACATCTCTTGATAGAAGCCTATGTGTTACTCAGTTTGTTATAGCATTCTTCCCCCGGTTTCTCCTTATGAGTTTATCCTTCCTTTCCGAGACTTAGATTTCTTTCCAACACTCCACTACTTAACTTTATTCCTTTTTGCTTATACGTCCTACCTTTGCCAAAGCTACATTACCTTCATTAACTACTTCCCTGAAATGAAGGTTACATTTCCATTTACCATGGAATTAAGCTTCTCAACGC
Source organism: Citrullus colocynthis (assembly GCA_031780015.1). Classification (NCBI taxonomy): domain Eukaryota; kingdom Viridiplantae; phylum Streptophyta; class Magnoliopsida; order Cucurbitales; family Cucurbitaceae; genus Citrullus; species Citrullus colocynthis. Next base: position 156,033 of record QLSR01000076.1, read on the forward strand.
ATAGCTGGTAGCCACCTTCAACGCATAGCCTTAACAACCCATGGTAGCCACCTTCAACGCATAGCAACCCTTCAATCATAGTTATCTTGAACATTAAATATCCTTATCTGCGTTTTCTATGATATACCCGAAGACTTCTTTACCAAAACCAAAATCCTTACTAACACATAATAATCTTCAACGCATGTTGCTCACGCCTTAAAGTTCTTTGGCTTCTCTTTTCTTTCTATCTTAACACCCTCCAAAACTTATCCCATAACTTGTTAATTTCCACACTAGTGTGAGCCATGCGATTTCCTCTTCTTCCTAATTCTCATTTTCCTTTTCCTAACTTCAATATCAAATTCTTTCCAAATTAAAGTACCATGTGTTAACGCTTTACCATCTATGCGTCAACCTAACTATGTTCCAAAGATACATCTAACTTTTAACTAATTCCCAACTATGCCTTCAATCCTTCATTCTCACTCTTAGTGAAATATCCATTCTTTTCCTAATACTATGCGTCCAACTAGTCTTCTTATCGCATAGTGATCCTTCCCAAACATAGTTGACACACTCGAAAGATTTCCTTAAGTCCTTAGATCACCTTGCCATTCAAAATCACCTAACATAATTCTTCTCAAACTTTTTAATGCCTTCTTTTTAACCCAAAACCCAGCTTACAAATCACATACCCTCCTTCCATTCATCTGAATGCATAGAATTTTTTGGCCAAAATCCAATAATTCTACAAACATAACTTCCCTGTCTTAAAAATTTCCCAACTCCACATACTTATAATCTTAGCTCCACAATTCTAGTCTTACTACTTCTCTTACTAGCCATCTTAAGTACCTAGGTTCTGAGATAGGGTCTTACAATTTTGGAGCTTTCAAAGTTAATGGGAATGTTGTTTGTGGTTGTGTGCCTTGATGTTGATTGCCCATGATGAGATTTGAATTTGCATGATAGATGACTTAGTGTGGAAATCGAATAGTATTATCTTGAGTTAAATTCATTTAAGTCCCTCTTAAAATCTCCCATATTCTTGAGCACGTAGCTACTTTAATTTAGAATCTTTAACTGAAAAAGGATTAAGTTGGGTGTATTTGGTTGTCACTCTGAAAGGCCCCACCGGTTAGAGAGTGAAAATGCATGATAGCTTGTAATCTTAGACTAAGGAAAAAGAAAAGAGTATACATGCCTTGAGAAAAGAAAAAGTGTACACAAACTATAGAGCTTTATTTGTCTATCTTTTTAAATGTTGAACTTGTAATGAGTTTACATGGATGGGGGTAAAAAGAGCTGCCTTTGCTATGATCAGTAAGGACGTTTGGGAATTGACTAGGTAGGAGTTCCTACAGTGAATGTGTGAAAGCTAATGCCCCTAGGTAAAAGAATGCAAGTTTAGGGCTCATGAAAAAAATATATGATTGAAAGGCACCTTAGTGGACATATTACTCACTTGAAATGTATGAAAGCTTGAAGATTGGTACATGAGCTAGAGTAGGGGGAAAACTAAAGAAACTCTCTTAAGTCCTAATTTACGTTCCAGTATTTTAAATTGAACGAGGCTTTCACACACACATGGGAGATAGCAAGATTTGGCCTTGAATGATTATAACAACATAAATATGCTTGCATGTTTGTACTTAAGCTCTAAATGCTATTCTTTGAGACATGAGTCAATTGCACACTACTTCATCTGAACTCCCTATTATTTGATTTTATTTTTTGCTCCGGACTAGCAAATCTCTAAGTTTGGGGTGTTGATAAGCGCTTGAAAAGTGCCTTCTATCCTCTCAAATTAAGGGAGTTTACATTAGATTTCCCTTGTTTTCTAGTGGTCTTCAAGTTAAAATGGGAAAAATGAGAAGAAAAGACCAAAAGATCAAAGCCGAGCAAGAACACGGTGAAAACAAGAAGAAAAACTCAATTTGGCAAAAATTGGGGCAACGCCGCGGTGCCTGGATGGCGCTGCCACGACGCTAAAACCTAAGAGTTGTTGGCTTTTTGGCCCTTAATCTCGCATTAATTAATTTTAATTGATTGATTAATTAGTATTTAGATGATAACAAACCTGATTTTATTTATTAGGCATTTAAGTATTTTGAAGTGTCTATTGTGTGGAGCTTGGAACAACGGTTCCAATGCAATTTGAATCACTCAAATCAGAGTTCAAATGAAGAAGATATGGCCAAAACAAGCTCAATGAAAAAATCCCGAGCTGATGACGTGGCAGATTTTTTTAATCAAAGTGAACAAATTGAAAAGTGTCACTTGGAGAAATGGAGAAGTGACAATTGGTGGGTTTTTTTATTTTTGGATTGATGTTAAAAAGAAAATGATTTTAAAAAGAAGATGAACTTAATATTATTATATATGTTTGTGTCTAACGTTTAGTTGCTTTTTTAAAAAGATTAATTTAATATTATTATATGTTTGTGTCTAACTGCTAGTTGAGTTTAAATCTCCACCATTCAATTTTCTTTTACAAAGATCTAATGGTCCAAATTAATTTGGTTTTCACCCACCTTCATTTCTTTTTAAACACCTCATCTTCTCCAAAAAGTTTTCCCAACTTTTACAACTTTACAATCCTCAAAAATTGAAAAAGGTCACCATTGTTGCTCTCTCTCCAAGCTTTCAAATTTCTTTCTTTTCATCTTATTCTAGAGAGATACTTTCATTGTATTGTGAGAACTGAGTATTGTGAGTTCAAATTTGTACATTTACTCTTTTTAGAGAGTTTTAGTGTGTGATTTATAGCTTCAAAAATATTGTAACGGATGGATCCTAACCCGTAAAAAGGATCGGGTTTGCTCTTGAACTCGAAAAAAGAAGCAAGGTAGTGGCTCGGCTCTCATCCATGGAAAGAGTCAAAGGAGATTTTTCAATCGAAATCCCAAGAGGCGCTTGGGAAAGTAGATGTAGGTCGAGTTTGACTGAACCACTATAAAAATCACGGTGTCTTCTTCTCCAACTCTTTTTCAATTAATTTTGCATTCAATTTTAGTAGCATGTAATAGATTACTATCCTTCTTTGTTGAGATTGATTGAATCTTGTGTTTTATATATTTTTATCAATCTTGATATTTAGCATCAATTAAGGTTTTTATTAATTTAATTCAAAAATTAATTCATTTAGTTTAATTTCAGCATATTTAGGAATAAGTTTAATTAAACCCTATTCCCCCCTTCTAGGGTTGCCATACCGGTCCAACAAGAGCAACTATTTCTGCATACAGCCCTAGCGCGGTGGCGCACTCCTTCCAAATTTGACAACACTGCGGTGCTATGGACTAGCGCCGCGGCGCCAGTTTTCCATAAATGAAAAAATGGTATTTTTGGTAAGTTTTTGGCGGTGCCAACTCTATAAATTTGGGAGTTTCCAGCAGTCCTAATCATCAATCTAGAGACCAAAAGAGCTACAAGAAGGAGAGAATTGAGTGAGAGTTCACAAAAGAGTTCAAGGAGTGAGTTAGTTGCAAGGAACAGGAAAATAGTTCGAGATAGTTGTGGTGCTCTTCGAATTCCAACGTGAAAGCCAATCAAGAGCTTCTTTTCAGTAGAGTTTTCCTTTTTTTACACTCTTTCTTTGTTTATATTGTTTGAACATGTTGCTTCAAGCTATGAGTGGCTAAACTCTTTAGTTTTAGGGTTTTGATGAATTGTTTATGAATTCATGTTGATCTTGTAGACTTTCATGGTTTTGTTGGAATGATTATGCTTTCATTGTTATTGTGTTTAATTATCGTGGATTGGCCATTTTCACATGTTAGTTTAGATGTATGATTGAGAGATTGTATGTTTAACTTGATCTATAACAATGAATTGTTGTTAGGCTATCACAAGAGTAGTTAGGTTGGCAATAAAAGTTGCTAAAGACTATTCTTAATGCCATGTAATTTGTATTGGTTTCAAGAGATTAGTAATCAATCGAGTTGCATGAGAAATGGTTATTTTTAGTGAAAATAACTTGGAATTAAGTTTCTAGACTTAGGCATATGAATTACAATAAAATCCATGAAATCTATAATATTGCATGATGAAATAAACAAGGATTCATTACCCTATAACTCTCTTTGACTCTTGTGTTTCTCACTTCATTACTTTCCTTATTTGGCTTATATTTTCCATAATTAACAATATTAATTCAAATCCTCAAATAAAATTGATTAAACTCTAGAATAGCTAAGTAACTTAAACCTTCACAATTGTATCTCCAGTAGAACGATATTCGGACTTCACCGTCTTGTATTATAATTTGACCCTTACACTTGCGGTTAACACTGAAAGTGTGCATCAATAAGAACAATTAGCACGTTCATACATGAAAGAATTCGACGACATACCTTGGCTTGAAGTTTAAGGAATCAGCTGCTCAACGTGATGGTCGATGTCAGTTACCTCCCAACTACTCGCCTCAGTAGTCTCAGAGGATGGCTACAACAAGGACTCCTCTCACCTTCCAACTGAATCAACAATCTAAGCAACCATGTCATTTAGACTAAAGATTAGTTCTAGCCTCAGATCGGGAATAGAGGAGATCCTACTAAAAGCTCAAGAACTCCTGTGGCTTATGGACTTCCTGCGAAAACTCAAAAGAGTTGTTAGAAAGCTCTATAACCAATTCCTCTAAAGACTTACCTGAGTGGGTAAACGAAGCATGCATCGACATCAAGATCGGGCTATGCAACTCTCAGAGGAGGCAGGCATCGTGCACAGGACCGCGCAAAAACTGAGGACATGCTTCAGATCAATAACCATAAAGTGAGCACATGCGCATGCCTCCACATCCTACAATTTCCTAACAGACAAAGCTCGAACAAGAGAGGTTAGTTCAGAAATTTAATTTCTAACCTTACGAATCTCTTACCTCACCTCCATCTCGTTAAGCTACTTACCTCGAGAAGCACATACTGGATGCTTCGATCGCTATCTACCATGATAAAACAATTAGACACAAGAAAAAGGAAAATCTTTTTGGGGTTTTTAAAGTTTGCAAGACTAATTTAACAAAGAGAGATTAATTAGCACCAATTTGATGTGTCTGCAAGAATGGTTATCGTAAACTTCTCTTCGATAATCAAATATTATTTATAAATCACCGAACAAACCACTTATACTACTAAGTAACACAACTGTTGTTTGTCGTAAACTATAATGCATGAGTTACTATTCAATCAAATTTTTCTAATTTTAACCCAAGTACAAGTGTAAATTAGGTTTCTCGGCAAGTGTAAGGTCGAACGCAGGGACTTGTGCAGATTTCAAATTCGCTTTAATTGTTATAGTTACTTATGTAACAAGAGAATAAGAGAGATTGTGATGCGTTAAAGTAAGAAACTTGTAGAAGACTATACTAAAAATTGATGATGCGTCTTAGCAAAAAGTCAACAAAAGTGTAAATGTAAATGGGAAAAACAGGGTTGGGGAGTTTGTTATTGCCTATCTTCAGAAACGCAGAGTTAACTATCTCATATTCTCAACTCTTAACCTGCACCTCTCGGTTGCCGGATTACACATTCATATGTTTATGATACATGTGATAGGATTATTGAATTCTAAGGTTATTTGTATGTCTAGAAATACTTCTTAGCCTTGCTTAACGATGTCCACAATCACTTACTTTCTCAATCAATTGATTATTGCTGCCTATTTCGATTAGCTAGACGGAAATAGGCAATAGATTTAATTACATTCAGCAAGATGATACAGCCTAGTCGTTTGTCCTTAAATGGACAATAACATAATCCCCAACCCCCAAGAAATTTAGCTACGCATGGTTGATAACAAACAAGTGATAAGAAATAAGAAAATGATAGACATGAAAGATGTTTAGATTGATGAACTGAATCAAATGTCGAAAAGAGTACAATGTCATGATACACTATGAAAAAATAAGAAATTAAAGAACATGATAGAAAGCATGAAAAGATGGTGGTTGATCAATCTCTTGAATCCGCCAAATTGGTTGTGTGATGATTGCTGCTATGGTACGGATGGTCGGAAGGAAGACTGCTCTCAAGAGTTGTTTGTCTCCGGTTGCCTTCTAGAAAGAACTCTACTGTGACCCAAGAAATTTTCCAATAATTTCAACAACATTCTCAGCCTTTGAATCTGCCCTTTTATAAAAGCTGAGTTGTATCGCTGGCAGATTTGCATCATTATAGGCTGATTTAATGCCTTGTGTCATTATCGCTTGATTGCGTGATTCTTGGTGAAATTTGTAAACGTTCCCTTTATTGCAGATTAGGCAAATCAATTTACAACTATCTAATATCCCAGAATTTACATCTGGTTCACAGCTACTTTGCGTTACTCAATCAAACTGAGCCAACATTGAACCTGCGTTGCTGCATCACATCATGCGTTTTAGAGGCAATTTACTTCAAAACATTTATCTTCATTAATTCAAAGGTGTAAAGAGCAAAGGATATCAATGAATTTAACTCACAATTACCGCATGAATCTCTAATTTGTCTCTATTATTCTAAAAGAAAGCTTATAATAACTTGTATTTCTACAAGTTATCAACAAGCGGCAAGTACGAGGTCGAACCATAAGGAAACTAAGATACGATCTCCCTAAGCAATTCAGGGGAGGGGGGGAGGGGAGGTTTGTATGAAGTGTGGGAATATAAATTGCAAAAAATAAAAGTGTGGGGAAAAGTTAAAAAATGCCTAGCTCAGGACTTAGGATCCACTCAATGCTCAATTAATCATAGGATTACTCAGGATTATTTCTCTCAATTTAGCGTGCTTAGAAAACTTGCCCGGATAGCCCAAGACAAGCGCCCTAATTACTAATGAATCACTTAATTAAAACAAATGCTCGATTAATTGGGTTCAATAGCGGCCATAGAAATCTCACATTTACTTTAATTAATTTCTTAATTAGACTAATTGTTTAGTTGTTTGGGTTAGACAACATCCATAACAAGAAAAAAATCACATTAAACTCGATAGGTTCAACTATGATGATTAATAACCCAGATAGCCCTAAGTTACCAACTAATTGCGTTCTTGAAACATCCTAGTCATGCAATGTGTAAAATAGTTATTCTAAACAACCTAGAATTCACAACAAGCATGCTTTGGACTTCGCCCATTTGAGACTAAACAAACATTGGAGCATCCCTAATCTCTAGCAATCAAAGAATGAATGATGGTTAATCAAGTCTATCATACATCTAAGCATAGATATTGAAATGCATTTAAGAACCATAGAAAATTAAAGAGAAATATGGATTAAGAATAAAAATCCACAAAATTGATCCGACCTAAGCTAACAACTCATCTTAGCCACGAGACCGGTCTAAGATAAGCTTTACAATCATCCAACACACCCAAGAATGAAGAATCACAAAGGAAAGGAGAAAATCAGATTTGAGGCTAAAAGCCCGGAGAGAGATGAGAAGATGAACCCTAAAATCGACAAAAATACAATTTAAATCGATGGGAGAGTGTTGCAGCGCTCAATTAGAGCATCGTCACGCTCTAGGTAGAAATCATAGCATTGACCTTGAGCATAACAACGCTGTGCACTACACTTGCATGCTCATTACATTTCCGTCAAAGTTCGGAGCATAGCTGTTCTCTAGAGAAGCGTCGCTACGCTCTCTCCATATTTGCTTTCTTTCTTTAAGCATAGTTGCGGTCTACTCTGCTATAGCCCTAAGGGCAATTAGGTAATTTTCATGTCCTTGAGCTCTGGGTGCCCGACTTCACTTCCAATAGCTCCAAATCAACCTCGGACGGCCCATAACACTCCAAGGTGCATGATCCGCTTGAATTCCTATAAAATAGCAGAATAAACACATAAAATCCACTATCGAGTCATAATTAAGCTAGGGAAAATAGCACTTTAATGGTGTTACTGGGGTTTTAGAAGATTTATATACCTGATATAATACATACATGCATAGATGTTTTCATATTTATGAGTGTACTTCAATTTCTTGAGTTTCAAAATCAATATTATTTTGTTACCTTATATTGAAAGAGTTTGGAAGTGATTACTCAGGTTCATTATTTTCTATCTAGATATAAGTCTGTAACAAGTTAGAGGACGTAACAAGTTAGAGGACATTGGCTATTTTGTTTGAATAGTAATATAGAAATAAACAAACCTACTTGAAAATGAGTACAGCACATACTATTACTGTCCTCATATATTTAACAAAATTAACATAATTAATGATAAATTCATTAGGCTAGAAAATTTGGATATCTAACCAAGTTTCCAAAATGAAACATCATGGTTGGTGAGTAAAGGTCAAAGTCGAGTTATTCTTCATATACTTTTTGCAGTAACTATCTCTTCTCTCTTCGACTTTCGATCCTCATAATTATTTGTTTGGACATAAATCATACTTTGAAGTTAGTTTTTTGATATATTATGCCAGCATTTTGAAGATTTGTTCATCAGTTTTTAGGAAGCTAATCAATACTTTGTCCAGCGAATATAACTAAAATTTGTAGAATATCTTCTCTTCCTTAGCTTATCATCTGTGAAACGTTTGCAATTTTTATTTGGATGTTCAAGTTTACGTTAAAAATATGTCTTACAAATAATCTTTCTTAGCTTTATTGCTTCCCTATTCATGGATAATGCCAAAAAACTAGATGGAATTGCTAGAGAACCTAAAAGGCACAGACACAATACGACACGACATGCTGATTCATCAATTTCAAAAAATTAGGACACGTTGGCGATTTTCTCTTTCTTTATCATTATTTTTTAAGGATATATATAAATTTTCATAAAATACTAAATCTATAATGACCCTAATTTTTACATATATTTAATTAACTTAAATCGAGATAATTACTCATAAAATATAATTTCTTTAAAAAATACACCTCATGCTTCCACTAAAAACGTGTCTTATCATGCCAAATAAAACTTGAAACTAGAGTTTAGCAACAGAAATTATAAAATAACAATATAATCTTAAATATGAAGTAAGCATAAAATAAATATATGGTTCTAAATTAATTAAATTAAAATTTAGGCAAGATTTCTCATGGCTCCTCCTCTTCAATACCAAAATCATTCTCGATGAACTTATTATTATCATCATCTACATGATTATCTGAATAAATAAATAAATAAAAAAACCCATGAGAGATAGTATAAAAACACTATTTAAGTGGTTCCCATCATAAGGAATCATACAATCACACACATCATGTTTGCATGCTCACATAACCTATCCTAACATATAGATCATAAGACAACCTAACTCAATTTATTTTCACTTGCTTGCATATCCTTACATACATTTTCATATCCTTGATTTGGCACGATGTTGTGTAGAAATACTGATGCGCACTTTCTGTGTTTACCGCAAGTGTACGGGTCAAGTTATAATATAAGCCGGTTAAGTTCCGAATATTGTTCCACTGATGATCCAATTGTGAAGGTTTAAGTTACTTAGCTATTCTAGAATTGAATCAATTTTATTTAAGGATTCGAATTCAAGTTGTGATTTAGGAAAAACTAATAAGGAAAGCAAGTAAATTAGAAATACAAGAGTCAAAGAGAGTTCTAAGGTATTGAATCCTTGTTTAATTCATTATGCAACATTCTAGGATTCATGGATTTTATTGCAAACCATATGCTTAAGTCTAGAAACATAAATCCAAGTTATTTTCTATCAAAAACAACCTTTTCTCATGCAACTTAATTGATTACTATTCGTGTGATAGATTAACAACAATTCACTGTTATAGATCCAACTAGACATACAATTATTTCAACCATACATCTAATCTAGCATTCAAGGATGGCCAATCAACAAGTATTAAGCACAATAACAATGAAATACTTATTCATTACAACAAAACGATGAAGAATCTACAATATCAACATAACTTCATAAACAATTCATCAATACCCTAAAACTAAAGAGTTTAGCCACTCATATCTTTAAGCAACATGTTTAAAATCAATTTCAGCATAGAAAGAATGTAAAGAAATTTTTAATTATGAGAATCTTCATTTTGTTGGGATTTGTGCCCTAAAGCCTCGTAATTGATTAGTTAATTAATTTAATTATTAATTATTAATTATGCAATATTAATTTATCCATTAACAGAAAAATCCAAGGTTATTGCATGAAGTCTTGAACATGTATGTAGTTAACATACAGGTGAATCATGTTCAAAAAATAACTTAAAGGTCTATAGTATATGGATAAGGTTGGGTGCCTTATCTTGGTGACACTATGAATACGGCCCACTTTGTAATAGTTACAAATAGTTTAATTCAAACCATTCATGTAGAGACATGTGAGTGGGGGTATCCTATTGTTCGAATGAATTTCTTAATTAAATTAAATTGAGTTTCTTAACTTGTTGCCAAAAATAGATTTTAACATTTCCGTACAAGGATGCGTCGAGAATTACTCTAGATGTGATCATGATTAAGCAAGTTTTCCTATAAAGTAGTATAAGTATTTATAGGTTTCCTGGTGAGTCCAGGGTCGAACACAGGGATTTGTAATAACTAGGCGTTGAGATTATATGCCTAACTATGCGGTGATCTATACATGTAATATGTGCATTTGTCGGTTGTATGTGTCAAATTATACATAAAGAAGGAAAAGAATTTCCTATTACTAATAATGAGGTGGACGTGGCGATGGTTAGTCATATGTCATTTAGTGTCAGATAGCATGTGTTGAGAATGAATGGAACCATGCGATAGGAGTAGAGTTAACGCAAAAGCTAGTTGTTACCTAAACCTTCTAAGTACAATTACATACCTACAAACTGCATTTGTGAATCCATCTCTCGATGTTCGACGCCACATTAATCTTATCTCTAAGACGCATGGTAAGTTTGTGTTGGCAAAAGATGAACTACATCTCTGCAACCCATCTAGTCTTAATAAATACTAAAGATTAACTATCCACTCTCTCAAGCTCGACAGTCATGCTTACTACTTGTGTTTGTCTGACAAAGTTATGCAAGCTAAAGATATGAATTAATCAAGATGTAACATACTCAGAATTGCTCAAGAAAAACTAGCTTTTAACATCAAACTCATTTAGCATTCAAATATGGTGTAAGATGTTTAATACGGAAATAGATGAAAGATGATAGTCAATCAAACTCATATTAAGAAAATAAGTCATTCTCTCGAATGTCATTAACAAAATATAAGCAAGAAGAAGAGAAATGGGAATAAAACAGAAATGAAGGGCGTCAAGTCGCCACTGGCAACGTCTTGCTTCATGGAGGCTTGAAATGGTTGCTATCTGATACATAGATTCCATAGGGTGAAGGTTCTTACTCACTGGGAGACGACTCTGAAGGTGCTCAGAATTCTTCTCTCAGAAAAGCTCGAAATGGAGGCTGGTTATGGTGAGGGAGAATAGTGCAAAGCTTTCACCTCTTGAACTGGTCTCCCTTTTTCCTCTCCCCCTCTCAGAGAAGCTTTTGGGCTATTTATACGAGTCAAAAGATTGATATCATGATGACCTGACACCTTTGTATTAAATTTCAGCCACGCTGCATAGACTTTTCAGATTTGTCAACCTATTTGTTCTACCATGATCTGATAGGTTGTTGTTCTTTTTCATAATGACATGACAGCTGTTTGAGCATGCGTCTGTTTCTTCATCAACGCATAGGCTCGACGTATGGGTTTCCACTTGTTCTCGCAGCAGCTTCGTCTCTTCGTACTTGGTTGTTTGCACTTCTTTTCTTCTTAACCCTGCGTTAGGAACAGAAAAGCTCATCGTTTTTCAGGCATTTTCTTTTGTAAGTAATGCCAACGCATGGTGATACATTTTTCATCATTCAACTACCAAAATCATGCGTGTAACTCCAAAGTTACTCTCATTAAATCAAATAATGACTATAATAACTTGTATTTCTACAAGTTATCACCTATATAAAGAGTTTGTATAAGACCGGATTGCAAAATATTTAATCTCTCTTTGTAAATCTGTTAATTTATGAGATTAATATTTCATACGATCTTAACCCTGAGTGACTTATGTACTCCTATCTGTGAGGTCTGTCATTTGATTTGCATGGGTGAGAATAGCCCAAGTTGCTGACTCAATAAGCCTATCATTTTGGGGATTTTACTAAATGGGGAGCTGGGAACATAACTTCACAAGATGAAATTCATTCCTTCCTAGATATGGCAAGTAGATGAGTAGTTCCCTTAAGTGCTGATTTCGAGTCTTGAACAAGGAGCCCCTGTCATACCCTATTCTGAACTACCCTCTCGTAGCCCTAGACGGAGTGTGAGGACAACAGTCATCGACTCCCTTGTCGACTCCCACTGTCGAACTTACTTTAGCTTTCTTCTTAACCACACTTCTCAGGGAAAAGAATCCATTATAACTCGATAAACCTCGACTTCGACTAGCAACGAAAACTGTCATGCTACCTGGAAAATGGAAAACATATAAAAGGATGAGCTAAAAGCCCAATGAGTAACGGTTTTTTATAACATCTTACTTAACTATAATACTGATCATAATTTAAACATATAACAACCTAGCACAGAATATAACGATTTAAATCATATAACATATGCTCAAAAACCATTGTTAAATTATGCATATTTGTTTAGCGTAAATACTTAAAAAAAAAAAAATCTCATTCATTTCAAAATCATTTTTCCCTAGTTAAGGCAGAGCATTGCTCTACGCTTCTCAATGTCGATTACATCTCATATCATTTTTCCTAGTTGAGAAGGAGCCGAGCTCTACGCTAATCAACGTCGATTATCCCTAGCTGTGTGGAGTAATCTCAACACATCAGCGTCGTATATTCCTCTATGTGTACATAGGTATTATAATCTGAGTCGCCTGCAATGGCTTCTATTGAGGTCCCATTTCCATATCTAGGTTACCCATTTGCCTTCTACGAGTCCCTCAGCATTGGGTACCTTTTCTATATTCCGGCTACCCCTTGGCCTTCTCCATGTCCCTAAGCCTCGAGTGCCCTTTTCAAAGTTTTCTAAATACACAAAATATGTTTTGGCAACATCATATCATAAACTCATAAGTTAACCATTTCCAAATAAAATCATGAAATCACATATTATCAATCAGCATGCGTTTTATAAACATATAACAAATAACCAGCATACTCAAATGTTTTTCAAATAAAACACATGCACTTATTCATTGAAAACTCATGAAATCATATTTTGAAAAAAAAAACGTTAATGTTACTCACATTATACTTGCTCAAAAATAGTTCCTCCTCCTTCCCGCTATTTGCTCTTTCCCGAGCTTCTTGGACGCAGTGTTTTAACCCTGGAACGCAAGGCTTTATTATTCCTCTATCAGCTCGGTTAGACGCAACCCTGCCCTCGAACGCAAGGTTGATAGCTAACGCAAGGTGCAGTCTAACTCTTATTCCTTTTTGCTTATGCGTCTTACCTTCGCAAATGCTTACATCTTCTTCATAATTACCCCCTATGCGTTTCACTTCTTTCCCTTCAAGCTCTTGGGTTACTTCCTATGCATCCATCTTTATCATGCGTTACCTTAGTCCTAACCATGCGTCCAACATGGTTTCTTACTTCTTTTTTTTATAGGCTCTTCAATGTATCGATTTTTAAAAGTAGAGTGTGACAGCCCCATCCTCTCACTGGCCCAAGAGAGACTTAGTTTATGGCTAGATCATAAACAAATTGTTCATTAGAGAAATTAGTGGTACATAAGGATAAGAGGTAATTACAGGGGTAGAACGAACATTTGATCTAGCTATAATTATGAACAACTCGTGAAGGATCGACTATATCCATTGACACAACTTGTCCTACAGTGCATAAGAGTTCAACTATGGGTTTATAGTGGTTTGCCTTGTAGTTAATGAATGGAGATTAATTTAATTAAAGAGTTTAATTAATTAATCTTGCATCATTGAAGCTTATAATTTCTAGGTCCATAAGGTCCCCTTCCTATCTCGCCACGAACCAACAAGGATCAACTATGTTGAAAGAAAATCTTGAAATGTTCAAATTTATGAGGAAAAATATTAATTATATTGGATACATTTAATTACATGATTTATTATAAAGTTTATTTGAATAAGATTCAAATTATAACTTTATAATATGGAGAATTAATTTATTTGAATATGATTTAAATAATTAATTAATTAATTGGATGAAATTCCTATAAATAAATAGATGGAGAATTAATTAATTGATTTGAATTGGATTCAAATAATTAATTATTTAATTTGGATGAGATCCAAATTAAAGATTCTGCAGAAAACAAATATTTAAATGAGATTTAAATATTTTAAACTATTTAATATGGGATATTATTTGGATAGATATTTATATTAGATATTATTAAATATTTAATTTAAAATTTCTGCAGATGAGTTATCCTAATAAGATTAGGAGTAAGTCATAGACTTCTATAAATAGGGTCCTTGGGAGCCCTCATAGAACACACATTTTCTACAAGAATAATCTCTATGATTATTCTAAAGCTCTCCCTTTAGAAATTCTCCCAATATTCTAAGAAAATTTTTCTTCTCATTCCCTCTATTTTTTCAAGAAACGATTCCCACAAACAAGATCCTTATCAAAGCCATAGCAAAGAAGATCTCTTGGAAAAAGAAGACTACAAGGAGAAGGTTATCGGTTCGAGGGAAGACTTTTTCTTAATTATTTTTATTTTTAATTCTTTCAAGAAATCAAAGCACGTGATCACACGTTTCCACCAAGATTCAATTCCCTTCACATTTGTTTTTCCTCTAAAGGCAGCTCTCTAGCCATTTGAATCAACCCCGATTCTAACTCCAAGTTGTTAACATTGATGGGCACATTCATAATGCTGGGTTGATTTGCCGGTAATGTTGGTTGAAAGTAATTCCGAATTGTCTTTGGTATCTCCTCCGCCATCTCCTTGGTATAATTGTGTTGAACCCTTATATTTCTTCTATACATCCTATCAATCTTGGAGCAGAAACCAACAAAATTATCAATCAAAATAATATACACCTCAAAGTAAGTTCTATCAATTCTTATAAATATTAAGCAATAAAAATCGTTCTTTGGATCCCCGGCAATGGCGCCAAAAATTTGATGCGCACTTTCTGTGTTTATCGCAAGTATACAAGTCAAGTTATAATATAAGACGGTTAAGTTTCGAATATCGTTCCACTAAGGATCCAATTGTGAAGGTTTAAGTTACTTAGCTATTCTAGAATTGAATCAATTTTATTTGAGGATTCGACTTCAAGTTGTAATTTAGGAAAAACTAATAAGGAAAGCAAGTAAATGAGAAATACAAGAACCAAAGAGAGTTCTAGGGTATTGAATTATTGTTTAATTCATTATGCAACATTCTAAGGTTCATGGATTTTATTGCAAATCATATGCTTAAGTCTAGAAACATAAATCCAAGTTATTTTCTATCAAAAACAACATTTTCTCATGCAACCTAATTGATTACTAATATCTTGAAACCAATATAAGTTATATGGCATTAGGAGTAGTGTTTAGCAACTTTCATTGTTAACCTAACTATTCGTGTGATAGATTAACAACAATTCACTGTTATAGATCCAATTAGACATACAATTATTTCAACCATACATCTAATCTAACATTCAAGGATGGCCAATCAACAAGTATTAAGCACAATAACAATGAAATACTTATTCATTACAACAAAACGATGAAGAGTCTACAATATCAACATAACTTCATAAACAATTCACCAATACCCTAAAACTAAAGAGTTTAGTCACTCATATCTTAAAGCAACATATTTAAAATCAATTTCAACACAGAAAGAATGTAAAGAAAGAGAAACTCCACTATAAATAAGCTCTTGATTGAGGAGGAACCGCCAAGATATCCTTAGTTTTCACGTCAGGAACTCAAATGGCACCAAAACTCTCTCTCAAACTCCTTTCTCTCTTACTTACAGCCAACTCACTCTTTGGGACTCTCTATTGTATTTTCTCTAATTTCTCTTCTTTCTCTTGTATTCAGGGTTACTAGAAACCCTCCAATTTATAGAGTTGGCCGCCCAAAATACTTTCCAAAATTGTTAATTTTTCAAATAAGGAAAGCTGGTGTCACGGCACTGGTCAATGGCGCCGCTGCGCTGACCAGCATAAAATGGTGACGTCTCCGTGCTGTGCGTTATTGAAACCTACCCTCGACACCAAGTTGCAACACCGCGTCAGTGCTGCTGCATTGTGCTTGACTTGTCACACCCTCTCCTAGGTACCTTCTTAACCTAGGAGAAAGTGTAAGGATAGCAGACACTGACCCTCTTACGGCATCTACTATCAACCTACTCAACCTTAAACTCTGTCCAAACACCTAATAAACAGTTATAAACCATGATAGAACATCATTCTTTTACCAGGGTAAGCTATCATACAAATTCTGACTTACATTCAAACTTAAAAGTTACATAAGTTAACTAACTCCCGCTTCTTAACTCTCTATATGTACGACACATGTTTAAGATAAAATATTTACAATATTCAAAGTTCACAGATGAGTTGTTGTGTAGGCTAAGCACCTTGGTGTCGCTCGCTACCTAGAAAACAAAAAAACAAGGAAAATAGGAGCTAGGTTGCTCAGTGAGTGACAAGTCCAAAAAAACCTCTCCAAGCTCATAAATAAATCAAAACCATGTTCAAATTATGATAATAATCAAACCGTAAATAATTCATTTCCACGTCTAGGCAAATCATGCTCGAATAAAGTTGTCAAACTATATAGGCTTCATTTCCGAAAAACCATGAAAATACAACACATTTCATAAACATTTTCCTTAGTTGAGGCGAAGCGGAGCTCAACGTCACTCAATGTTGAAAACATCCTTAGTTGAAGTGGAGTAATCTCAACACACCAACGTCGAATATCCTTAGCTGTGTGGAGTAATCTCAACACAACAGCGTCAATCATACCTCTATGTACACATAAATATCATATGTTGGGTTGCCCGTATACCTTCTCAAGTCCTTCAGTATTGGGTCCCATATACAAGATTTAGGCCACCCACATGTCTTCTTCGTGTCCTTCAGTATTGGTGGCTATTTCTATACTCAGGTCACCCATATGCCTTCTCCGAGTCCTTCAGCATTGAAAGCCTTTTTTAAAACATAATTCAAAAGCAACATGCTTTGAAAATAACATAATAAAAATTCACGAGTTTATGACGTCTCAAATCTTCACAATTCATTATCAAACATCATGTTTCCATAAAATCATAGGTTAATAAATAGCATGCTTTTCGTGAAACTCGTTTAGAACCTAGCATGCTTCAAATAATTTCCAATGTAAAACATATAGTACGCACTTACATGGAAAGACATGCTTTCTTTCAAGTAAATAATCATCGTAGCACATTAAAACTCGTGAAAACATATACATATAAACATGTTTTCAATCATAATCATATATCATGAAAACATTGTATAAAGTAAGCTCATTTTGAATAAAATTGTTACTCACTACTTGTCCCAGACCCTTAATGGATTATATGCCTTTCCTAGCTCCTCTCGACCTAAAATGGTATAACTTCCTTTGTTAGATTCCTTAGAATAACCATTAAAATGTAACAAATATGCCTTAAGCATTAAGGTAAAGCTCACTAGCGAGACCAAACTACTAGCAAAATTATTGAACTAGCGAGACTTGTTCAAACCAGCAAGATTTGCTTTAGCGAGACTAAGTAGAAATCAGCAAGATATGCACTAGTGAAACAATGAAACCAGCGAAACTATACCAGCGAGACTATCGACTAGTGAGATTTACCTGAAGAGCAAGACTAGCGAGACCAGCGACATGCAGTGAGATGTCGTCTCGCTCCACTTCCAGTATCGCTGCTCTTCCCAGCGAAACCTATCTCACTCTGCTACTGTCTTCGCTTCTATCTGCTAAAAGTTGCATTTCCAATTTGAATTAGAATTGATTTCCTTCTACAAACTTGTAGAGAAATGAGTTTCTAACTTATCTCCAAATTTCAAGTTCTATCTCCCTTTCGTTCGTTGGATATTCCAATTTTACTTGACCCTGCCCCCGATCACTCGAGAAATCTGCACCAATCACTTCCACCTATAATTAAACCTATATCTCTTCATATTCAGCTCAACCATTCTTCTCAAAAGTTGTTAAGAATTAAATTAACTTACAAACCTAAAATTTTCGGCCCTAAACTCGATCTCTACTGCTCGTTGTCCTCCAAATATCAGACCTTGCCCACATTGCACGAATTCCGAACCAGTCTCGGTTCAGCCTCAATTTCACCAAGATTTCTTCCAAAATTCTACTTCAATCCACCTTGATCTTCTCCTCTTCCTCCCCTTGAAGCCAAACTGATGGATTTGTGTCGGTTTGAGGTTTTGAGAATGAAAAATGTCAGCAGCTAGATCAATTAACTTATATTAACATCAAAACCGACAACATATCCACTATTTTTTCCCTTTTTTTTCTTTTTCTTTTTCTTTTTTTCTTTCTTTTCTAACTTTAATCCACAACTTGATTTCTAATGTGTCCTTTCCCATTTAATTAAATGCAAAAATAATAGTAATAACACAAATATTAACAACTCTCTCCACTTTGGTTCAAATAGTGTTATATCAAAGTAGGTTCCAAGTTCGTTTATCTCATAATAACTTAGAATTCAACTTACCAAAAATATGCTCGGCTTTCCTTCACTTCTCCCTTTGATCTACACGAGAGAAAGCAAATAAGCCCACAACGATATTACATACTTAGCTTAGGTGCTTAGAAAAGAAAGTAGGGTTTACATGACCGATGCTCTCGGGAAAAAGCGTCGTGGCAGCGTTTTTGGCCATTTTTTTATTCTTTCTGCTTTTTCACTTATTTTTGGCTAATAGAAACTCCCTTAATATAAGAGAATAAAAAGCGTTTTTCAAATACCTCATACCATAACCGTCATTCAACATATAATATTTACAAGGTAATTGTCCCTTATAAATACCATTAACATGAACTAGTTTTTTTTCCTAGGCCCAAACGTTAGCAGAAACCATACTTATCATAACATGCACCTTAATGCATAACATAACTGCTTAATTTGGCTATTTCATGCATAACATATTCGTACTTAATTCCATGACACATAAGATTACTAACTAAACTTCAATGCTTACGTAACATATAATTATGACATGCTTAACCTAAACATGTATTATAAATCAACATGCTAACATAAATCACGAGAAGCGAAGAAATAACTTTTACACAATGTAACATGCTAACAAAAATCATGGAAAGCAAAAAATCATGGAAACTACAGATTGGAACATGTTTTCTCAAACATTAATTAAATGTCACAAATCAACAAGATTTCACAAACATGTATAAAAAGAAATATAATATAAATCGATCATAATCAATAGTCAAATTCAAACATTCAACATTTCATAATTCAAGAACACAACTCAATGAATAATTATTCATAAGAGTCAATCACAACAATAATCCAATAAAACAAAAACAAAAACTACATAATAAACATTCAATTAGAAACTTATGGTGTTTAACTACATGCAAATTATAATACAAACATACAATTAACCAAGACAATAAAACAAATTGACTCAATTCGGTAACTTATGATAGAATCTACTTACTCAAGCTTGAAATCTAAATCCTTTATAAGATTCCTATATAAAATTTATCATGATTTTAATTAACTTGTAACAAATTAAATTTGATTTCCTAAAGGAAGCTCATTAGCTAGCTAAGTATACTAATTTATCTAGCTAACCTAAACTAAATACTAATTTTCATAGTTATCATTATTAAAATTATTACACAAGTCTCATAACTTAATCCTTTAAGTGATCTTATTAGTCTCTAACCTATATATAAAAATACATTAAGATTATTTGTAAATTTTAAGATTGATGAAAGAAATTCAAAACTCGAGTAATAGTATTTTTACCAAAATTTAGCCCTATGAAAAATAAATCATAAAGATTAGTTTTAATGTCTTAAACATACTTTTTGAATAACCGTAGGCTACTGATCATGATTTCAAAATTTCATATCCAGTATATTTTAATTTTGACATCAAGCAAGCTAAAACTAGAAAGATGGCATAAACCGGTAAAACACAATTTAGACAAGTTTTAGGGATTGTTTTGAACTATTTGCATTCTGATTTTTAGACCTAAAATCAACATCTTAAGATCTAAATAGCACTAAAAAAATACCTAGGTTTGCTAAGAACAATGTCTAAGGAAAATTGAAAGCTAGAGAGAATTGTTCTTACCGTTTGATGCGTTTTCCTTTCTACCATAATGATGGGTGGAGGAAACCTTAAGTAAGTAAGGAGTTTAAGATATGCTTGAAGAGAAGTATGAACATTCTTATATTTTTTTAAAAAGCCCTAATTATTTTGTGTTACCTTTTCAATAATTTAATTAAAAACTTATGACAAAAAGTTACAACTACAAAAATTATAAATAACCATACCCTATATCCACTTAATATCACCCACCAAGTTAAATAATCTTGCATTTATATCCATTATTCCCTTCTACTATTTAAATAAATAAACATAAATATAACTTACAAATATTTAGAGTAATTAATAAGTCTTTTTATATAGAATTGTAATAATCATATGCAACCAAGTATTTAAATCGACTTTGATAAATAAATTATATCATTCAAGCATAATAGCTCTCAATTATCATAAATTAAGTCTCCAAAGGACTAACTAAATTTAAATAGTTAATTATACCAGTTTATCTAAATTAGCAAAACATAATAATATTCTAAAATTACGAAAATACCCTTAATGATTGTTTGGGTCATTACAAAATCCAAGGCAAATAACACACAATTTAGATGTGTTTCACCATCTCAAACTTAGAATTTTACTAGTATGGAGCAAAAATAGAATTAGACCATATGGAAGATTCTAAATACACATGCAATTAATTCAAGCCTCAATAGCAAGAATAACATGCTAGATCCATAAGTAGAAACTTTAAATTATAACATGCTAGATCCCCAGCAACAACGCTAAAAACTTGATAAGCACAAGTGCACACATCGAGTAATAATATAGTTAAAACGGCCTTGAACATGTATCGTCCTCAAGGAATCAAATTGATAATCTTTTATCTATCCAGAGATTGTTTCCATTTTATTTAGAAGATTGACTTGTGATGCTACTATCATAAACTAAACTAAGAAAGTAACAAAGTGATCGAATATGGAGATTATCAACAAAGAGATGCTTTTGGGGACTAGATTCATCAATGGCATTACTAAACACAATTGATATGACTCTTGAACCAATTAACACAACACCTAGATAATATAGAAGCCTTTTATCCAAATTGAACCTTTCAAAAGCAATCTTTTCTTTCACTTAATTACTAAGTACTAATTTCTTGAAACTAGATAACTAATAAAAGCATAAGAACCTTCATTTGGCAGTCTTTATTGTTATTTGACTACTTCTTATGTTGTTCAAACGATAGTTTAATATGCATGATCTAATCTAAAACCTACTCATTAAAGTAAGATTTAAATCATAAAATTATTCAAACATTTATCAAATATTCAAACGCATTAAGAACGGTCATGCTAGAAAGCGTAAATGTAATTTAACATTCAAGAATCACAAAGTGTTTAGCAATTAAACCAGAGAAATTCATCTACCCCTAAAACTATGAGAAATTCAACCTAATATGGCTTCCATTAACAGAACCATAGCAAGAATGAAAAAATACAATAAAGAAGCCAAGATACAAAAGGGAAAAACGAAATTATCCAGCATCCAATCACGTCTTTAGGATGGATTTTGTCACACCCCCTCCCAGACTACCCTTACTACTCGGGAAGTGAGTGTGAACCAGCACACAACTAGATAACAATCAACTAATGTTCATGCAATCTTATTTATATGCCATATGTTTCCATAGAATAACACAACTCTTCAAGATGAGTGTTATCTATATACATTCTGAAACAAAACCCCTGCAATCCCAAGGAACATGTTTGACCAAATAAAACATTTACATATACGGGGTATTTACAACTATCCCATGGACTGGTCCAAAATAAACCCAGACGAGGATCTTCTGTAGGCTTGGGGTCCCGGACACGCTCGTTACCTGAAACGAACAAACAAAAGAAACGTGTGAGCCTAATGGCCAGTGAGTGATAAACTTAAATTCTCCCAATTATTATTACACTACTTGAATATGGATTGGCATGAAACATCAAAACATCACATGTCTATATAATCAAAAATTCAAGCTAACTCATGCTATAGAACACTAGTAGTACAATTATTCTTTCTTAGCTGTGGCGGAGCGACGCTCTACGCACACAACTTCGTGCACCACTTCTCATCACATCCATATACGGATACTTCCACACTTCTTCCCTCGATATATAATCCCTCAAATGCCTTCACCTACTGTCCCTCAGCATTGAGTTTTATCAGAACGGAATTCCCATGTGCCTTCGCATTTAATTCCCTCAGCACTGGGTTCCCTCTCAATACACTGCTCTAAGTGCCTTTACCTGTGATCCCTCAGCACTGAGCTATTACATGCATTGGATTTCCGCATGCCTTCACACATTGTCCCTGAGCATTGGAATCCACATCAACCAACTATTCAAGTGCCTTCACACATGGTCCCTCAGCACTGAATATCATATACATTCTTTAATTCTTAAAGTACAACACAATCAATCCATAACTACTCCATATGACAGATTTCACATACCCATTATTATTATAACTGGCTAAGAGTATTTGATATATTAACAAGTAATCACTCACAACTTGTCTTGGCTCTGAGTGGATTATACACCTTCCCGAGCTCTTCTTGGCCTGTAAATACACATTTCTCGCGTTAGGTTTTTCCTTAAACTTCCTTCCTATACCTATTTAGTATACATAATTAAACTCTATACTTGTTTCATCACCGAACTCCCTTTTTCCCGAAACATTCACAATTAGCGACACTCCATATCTCTTGGCAAGTTTACCAGCGAAACCACACTTTAGGACACTATACTAGCAATACCGGATTGAATCGAGACTAGCGAGATTACCTGAGGAGCGATACCCAGCGAGACTTCAGCGAGAGTTGTGAGACGCAAAGCCCCTTTTGCGTTACCAGCGACACTCGCTTCGCTGCTCAATCTCCCGCTCTTTCAGCGATACTACTGTCGTAGCTACACAATTTTCCTTCTTTCCTTCTACTTCTTCCTTTAACCTGCTAAACATCACAGTCTAGCCAAATTCAGAACTTCCTTTCCTCTACAGTTTATAAAGACTTAAGTCTTTTATCTTACCTCAAAGTCTCATAAGGAAAGTCCTATTCGTTTGAGAGATATTCTTAAGCAACCCCGAGTTGCTCCTAATCATCCTGCCATTCTTCTATGCACCAATGCATACCCGCTTTCAACGCATTGTGGCTTTCGACGTAGAGTGGCCTTTAACACCTAATGGCCTTCCTTCACGTCTGCGACCACACCATCTTACTTTCACCAACGCATAGTGCCACCAACTCATGGCCAATACTTAGCCATTTTGCTCCCACACAACCCGGCCAACTTTTCCTACTTAGCGCCCAACTCTTAGTCTCTTCTTAACTTGCATTCTCACAAGGCCAAGTACGGGGCTTACAGATTTGGCCTTCCAATGATCTTCAATAAACTCCAGCATCAAGGAGACTCCATACTCTACCCTAAACTCTCTCTCTAGGCCTAAAAACTCCAAAATTTGATGATGATGGCCAGCCAAAAACCCTAAATTAGATAGGCAAAAGTTTTTCAAAAAGACAATTTTTTCCATAAATAGCATCAGTGTCATGGTGCTCAAGGATAGTACTAAGGCGCTACCTTCATTCTGCATGGCAAATCTTCATCAAACAGCATACAAGCTGTGATGCTCTCGCCTAGGATCCCAGCGTTTCATGCAACGCTACGGCAGCTCTTCAAACAGTCACTTTTGGAAACTGCATCAAGGCAGCATTGCGCAAGCGCCGCGACATTGCCTTATTTTTTAACAAACCTTGATTTTTCTTCTCTTTTCTTCCCTCCTTTCGATGCTTGGCTCGATTTTGACTTCTTTGGACATATTTTATGATCTTTTATGCTCATTTTGACATTGAATCTCGAGTTCAAATCATAACTCTGAAAATCACTAACAAACGACACGAAATCTAATAAAATCATATAAAAACAATTATAAATCCAAGGCAAATAATGCATAATTTAAGTGCGTTTCACACTCCATTAAAAAAAAAAACATAAAATTTCAAGTTAATTAACAATTATAAGATATGGAACGTTAAGGTTTCTAACTTTAGTTTTATATGTTTATGTTTTTTTTCTTTGGTTTCAATAAAAAGAATAAAAAGCTCTCTGATCCTTTTGTTTTTGTTTTTGAATTATCTTAGATTAACCTATAATTGATTTGGGCTTTGAATTTGAATGTGTCTCAAATGTATTTCCACATAACTGAAATTAAAAATAAATAAATAAAAATAGGACATGAAAATTTGTGTGTCAGACATGTGTTCGGAGCGTGGCCGACACGGACACTTTGTTTAAAATGGAGTATTCGTACTTCATATAAGAGAACCAATTCTCAAATCGTGATGGCTATCCCACAATTGAAATGAAATAAATTTACATAAAGATTTAATGATTATGAAAGTTGCTTAGTTTTTGGGCGATTCCCTTGAGGTAAATTTTGGGTTTTCCAGGAGGAAGGGGTGGGAGAAAGACGATGAAATACAAAACATTTTGAGGCATTCTTGATATGGAAATATGAGCGAAGTTTCTTCCACACTCAGGCTTCGTTCTTATTCTGATCAACTCTGATAAAAGAATTTCTTTAATTCAATTAATGTTTGTTTCCAGCACACCTTTGTCTTAATTTATAACTGAAACTTTCTTTTTTGAATTAGTTCATACCCACATTTTAATCTGAATCTTTGCAGGCCATTAATACAAGTCTCACCTACATACTTTGCTCAAAAAGAACTCCTCAAGAAAGAGAAAAGCTTGTGTCTTCTCAGTTGTTGTAAGGTCATCAATAACCTTGTTAATAACTCGACAATCAAAGATAACAAAAAAAAAACATAAACAATAGAGAATTGACACAGACAAAAGATTTACGTGATTCATTAATAATGTTAGCTACATCGACAAGCAAAAGGAGAAAACAGTTTTATTCTTAAGAGAGAAAAGTTCATATTACAATTCAAGAGCATTTCTAGGGTTAGAGAGTTTACATAGTGCACCCCTCTAAATCTTGAGGCCAAAATTATAAATAGCGAAAATATGATAAATATGAATACAAGGGATTCCAACAAAACCCCGTACTTAGTCATTTGAAGCGCCAGATAACAAAGTAATGCTTCTATGGCTTCAAATGCGAAATCCTCCGGGGGCTGATGAATTCCTTCGCGCTACAGATTGTATTCTTACATATCAGCATTTGATAATATGGTATTTTCTCATAGAACACCAACAAACTCTAGTCATCTATATTTGGCATTAAACTGAAAAGCTGGGGGTAAACACTAGAAAACTAATTGTTTCATATCTTAAAACATGGCTATTGCAGTATAAACTGTGGAAATTTATCACAATCATGCTCACAAATGTGCTTTTCATGCAAAATCTCTTGTAGGCAAACCCTCCACAACTGCAGTCGAATTCATTGTAGACATAAGGGACAATCCCGATTAACTAAAGAAGTAGCATATTTTTCCACAAATATACTCTCTATTGAGTCCTTTATCTCAAACATTGAATGCAAAGGCCTTTGAACAGAAGAAATTGAGTTTGAAAAAACATGGAATCTACTCCAACACTCCTATCTGAGCTCTCTATTGATGTTGAAGCTTTCTCTAAGGACCTTCTCAATGGGGCTGTCTGTTATTCAAAACTTGTAGAAACCAATTTCTCAAGCTTCAAATGTAGGTGTTAAACCTGTAATTAGACCTACATCCGTTGAACCAAAGCCTAGAACTGATCAGTCGACAGTAATGGAAATTCTATCGCTCTCAAATTTGGAGAATAAGGGAGCATCTATTCTCTTAAATGATCAGACAGGAGGGAGGCAAGCATTCCGAGATTATCCATATTTGTGTGCCCAAGTTGGGGTGTTTGCACAACGATTACGGGGAAATGTGCTTTGTGGGTTAAACTTGAGTTTACGTAGATTTAATGCGATTCAATCTCTAATACTTGATCTTATAAATATTCTCTCATAGTTGAAAGTGAAGCACATGGATGTTAACGAAAAGTTTGAGTCTTTTTTAGTGTTGAAGAATTCTCTCTAGGCTCTCTCGAGTCTAAAATTTCTTAATCATTCAAATGAAGAGAACTCCTCTATTATAAGGATCTAAGGTGGATTTTATAGGCTTAGGCTTGATTGGTACATGGAACTGCCTTTGACCCAACTAATCGGATTGGGTCTTATTTGGCATTTGAGTTCAAGCCTATTTTGAGGCTCAATTGGATTTTAGCACAAATTTTAATACTTAATTGGACCAAAATAATTAATGTGATCTAATAGTCAACGCAAAAACACATGACATCAGGATTTGCCAACTTATATCTTCAATTTCAATTTGGGACATATGTCACCTCTTTGATTAGTCTCAAATTTAATTATTTGTAATTTCGTGATTTGTGATTGGTCCAAAATTTCTCATTCAACGTGGGGATCTTACCTTTAAAGACGTAGAAGAGCTTCTTAGTTCACAAACAACTTGTTTCAAGTAAATTTTCCTTTCTCAAGGACTAAGTTTCACAACTGCATCTTCATCTTATTCAATTTCTGAAATGCATTCCCAAATTCATCCTGCCTGAATCTTTCAAAGAACCTGAAGATATTAAAGATGTGACACTAGATGATGAGTCAGCCAGAGAGAGACATAAGGTTAATTGATGGCCCATAGATACCTCATCGTTTGGAGAATGATGGACCAAAGGTTGTTAAAGCCTTCAATCAATCAAATACATTTATAATATTGATCAATACAAGCTCTACTGACTACTACTGAGTAGTATAAGTGGCAAGATCGGGGCGATCCACAAGGAAGAGCGAAGTTAGCTTCACTAAACTAATTTCCTAATCAAAGTGATAAATGAGGATTTTGATGTGGATAGAGAAAGTGCATAGAAGTGAAAGACATGAAAATAAAGGTATAATTTAATGAAATGTTCTAGCTTAGAGAAACAGAATCACCCAATGTAAAATTCAATTATAGGAATTCTATTTCGGAAAATTGCAAGTACACAATCTACTTTACACGGAAGTGTCAAATTAAGTGTCCTAGTTCATTAATCAAGATTTGCATCCAAATTAAACTAAGTGTCAATTAGTTTGAGAATATAATGCATCCTAAATCAATTAAACACTTGCATTAAATTCCAATGATAAACTGCAATGATTAATTAATAGGTAATGCCTAATTAACTAACCAATTAGTTCTTTAGTCCTAAATTGATCAAGCCAATTATGTTCCCCTAGTAACGTTGTGTAAGACACACATCGAAGATACAATTTATTGCTACTTTGCATCTAATCACATAACAATTACGGATTATGCAAAGACTTTTAGCGATTAGACCTACATTCATAGTCGAGTTGTCAATCCAATCAATAAACATATGTTAAAAGAATACAAACATAAACTAAAGATACTTGCAGCCAAGAAAGATATGAAATTAAGCACAACACTTGACAAATTTACATTTGGGTTTTTTCAAACCTCTAAAACTAGGAATTAGAGATCTTTACATTTCCTTCAAGACGAGGAAGTTAAATTGTGTCATCCTTCAGCTCAATTACAAAAAAAATAATAGTCAAAGAAAACCTAAAACTAGTGCTATAAATGGATAGATGGCAAAATCCAAAGAAGACAAGTGGTCATTTACCCAAAACAGTCATTTCATTCAAAAGTTATGACTTAATTACTGAGGTGTTGATTTTATAGCAACAAGATAACACCATGACGCTATGGCCTTTTTGGTATAGTATCATAGTGTTGTGGGGCCTTTCTTCATGATGGCGATGCAGCGCCACAGGACAGCATCGCATCGATGTGTCTCTCCACAACTACTATAAATTAACAACGTGCCTAGTTGTTAATGCAGTTCTATTAGCTAAGTTTTTTATTTGCATCTTGGTCCCTACTATTGTCAAGAGCATTTTGGTAGTTTGAACCATTTTTCTCTGAGAAATATTTTTTTCCTTATTTGCTGCAAGTTTTTGGGACATTGTTTTCTGTTTCTTGTCTTTGAAGATTTGTTTACCCTCATAAAAGTGTTTCCTTATTAAGATGCTATTTAGTTGATCTCATGGTACTTTTTTAGGTTTACAACTCTTGGCAGATCGGTGTGTGGCTATTTCTAAAGTGGTTATGTTGTGCCAAACGAAATGTATGTGCTCCACACTGTGAGGTTGTAGCACACTGTGAGGTTGTAGCTGCTATTCTTAATATAGTGTGAGTAGATGTTTCTATTACTCTAAAGAAGAATCTTCAGTTTTTAGGTTGTTTTTAGAGGAGTCCAAGTGTTAGCATTGAGAGGAATTCTTGGTCTTAGGGGAGCCTAATGTCACGGATGGAAATTACATCATTTCAAACCGCAACACAAACACCCTTGACTCGAGTCGCATCGCCAAGGAAATGTCCAGAGTAAAGGGCCAAGACGTTGCCAAAGCCGCTGCATGTGCCATCAGGCCACGCCCATGCCTCAAGCGTGTGCCTTCGACATAGCTGGACCCCCAGTTGAGTGCCTTAGCAGACGCCCATGTGCGTTGGCACATGGCGGAGTAGTTGCGCAACCAGCCATAAGTGTGCAGCGTGCACGCACAGCTGCAAGGGTGAGCAGCGTAGCGTGCCAGCATAAGCAGAGTTGCCAGGCATGCAAGTTCAACGCATACTCACGATGCGTTCAAAATGGGAACAACGCATATGCGCCTCATAAGTGCCGATAGTGTACGCACATCGTCAACGCCTCATGCGTACACCGCATAGAGACCAAGCGTCCAACGGCATTCTTCGATGCATAGAAAGTGCCAGACGCCTCGAGTAAGTCCCAGAAGATTCTAGACGCATCGGGACAAGGCCAGAGGCCTCGACAAGCCTCTGGACACGTCTGGAGAGGAGGGCAGGCCCCTAGGTAGAGCCAACGCCCATGCCTGGATGCTCGACGTTGCGGGAAGGACCTGGAAGACACGGCAAAGGCCTCGACTATGCGCGCAAGGCCCCAACAGTGCCAAAAGCCTCCAGAAGAACCTCGAATGGGCGAGGATGTGCGAGAAGCCTCCCGACTGGCCTGGGACCCCGAAAAGGTGCCCGACAGTGCTAAAGAGTGCAAGAAGCCCCTGGAGCATGCTAGGCGTGTCTGGACAATTCCAGAACCTTCTATGAAAGTCGGACATCCATGTAAATAGCTAGAAGGCCCTCGATAGGTCTAGATAGTTCTAGCATGGGCCTAGGTTGGTGGAGTCTAGGCTTGTACATAGGATTGTCGCCCTTGTATATACAAGAAAAGCCTAGATCCCTCTTGACCGACATAGTAAGTCGGTCATCAAAGTCTAAATCGGCAAGCTCCCTCTATAAATATGAGGAGGGGCCCCTATTTGTAATCATAAACGGAGAAATAGTGCAATACAAGCCAACTTCCAAAGCTTGTGCATTCTCTTACAGATTGGTGAAGCTCCCTTTTAAGCTCTCATTCACTCAAACTCTCAAGTCCTCCTTGATAACCCACTTCCTTTGCCAATCGCACCTGATTGTGCTAGGGAAGAAACGATCCTTAAAACATAATAGGCTTACTTGGCGTGACCTTTGACAGCAGGATCACACAAGTGTCGCACGGTTGGTTAGGTTGAAACGCTAACCACGTGACAGGTGGTATTAGAGCACGATTGCTCTAACCTAGTAACTCGATACAATCGCATAGTTGAAAGTGAGATCGATGGCAGCCGAGGAAGCAAGAAGCTCATCAGTAGAGCGAGTGCAAGTTGAAGGACCAGCGACCCGAGGTAAGCGGCGGGATGTGCACACACTAGATGATGCGATAGTCGCTGTGGAGATGCTCACGGATTTCTCGTCCAAAACCAAGAAAGTCGCAAAGAAAAAAGAGGAAGTGTCAGAGTCAAACGAATCTGATGGACATAAAATTGAGGGCAGGCATAGGAATGTTCGATGGAACGGGAGGAAAAGGGATAAAACTGTCGAGAAGAATGGAGGTAAGTCAGCCAAACACCCTTGCTTCATATGTGACGGACCACATTGGATGTGGGAATGTCCAAAGAAAAAGGCTCTCAACACCTTGGTGGCCCGGTCCCGCGAAGAAGAAGATCAAGTTGAGCCCCCTGCAAAGATGGGTTCCTTGCAGCTTATTGGTGCCATGACAAGTGACTTCTTGCTACGAAAGTTTGGTGGGAAGGGACAACTATACGTTGATGCGAGAGTCAACGGTATAGTAAGAGAAGTGTTGCTCGACACAGGAGCATCGCGCAATTTCATCGACCCGAATGTGGCCATAAGTCTTGGTCTCAAGGTCGAAAAAGAAGATGGAAAGTTGAAGGCGATGAACTCAGCAACCGTGAAAACCAAAGGAGTTGCCAAAGAAGTTCCCTTAAAGGTGGGAAAATGGCGAGGTTCAATTGACTTCACCGTGGTCCATTGGACGACTACAAGGTGGTTCTAGGCATGGAGTTCTCCCAGAAAGCCAATGCCACCTTAGCACCCGCCTCAAAACAGTTGTCGTTGTTTGATGGACAACGCATAAGGGTGGTCTCTTTGAAGGAGAAAGAGTTGCATGAGACGAAGGTAATGTCCGCACTCGCCAAAGTAAAGGGATCCACGAAAAGAAGAAGGCGCTCAAGAAAACCACATGCAACGAGGGAGTTACGAAATGAAGTGGGGGAGGGTGTCACGGATGGAAATTACTCAATTTCAAACCGCGACACAAACACCCTTGACTCGCCCCGCATCGCCAAGGGAAGGTCGAGAGTAAAGGGCCAAGGTGTTGTGAAAGCCGCTGCACTAGGATACCACAGCATGCAGACAGGCTACACGTGCCATCGAGTCGCGCCCATGCCTCAGGCATGTGCCTTCGACATAGCAGGACCCCCAGCTGAGTGCCTTAGCAGATGCCTATGTGCGTTGGCACATGGCAAAGTGGCTGCGCAACCAGCCATAAATGTGCAGCTGTGCATGGGTAAGCAGCGTAGCATGCCAACAAAAGCAGAGTTGCCAGGCGTGCAAGTTCGATGCATACCCACGATGCATTCAGAATGGGAACAACGCATGCGCGCCTCATAAGTGCCAGCAGTGTACATCCATCGTCGACGCCTCATGCGTACACCGCATAGAGACCATGCGTCCAACGGCATCCTTCGATGCATGGAAAGTCCCAGACGCCTTAAGTAAGTCCCAGAAGATTCTAAACGCATCGAGACAAGACCAGAGGCCTCGACAAGCCTCTAGACGCGTCTGGAGAGGAGGGCAAGCCGCTGGGCAGAGCCAACGCCCATACCCAAATGCCTGACGCTGCAGGAAGGACCTGGAAGACACGGCAAAGGCCTCGACTATGCGCGCAAGGCCCTGACAGCACCAGAAGCCTCCAGAAGAACCTCGAATGGGTGAGGATGTGCGAGAAGCCTCCCGACTGGCCTGGAGACCCCGAGAAGGTGCCAGACAGTAGTGGAGAGTGTGAGAAGCCCCTGGAGCGTGCTAGGTGTGTCAGGACAGTTCCAGAACCTTCTATGACAGTCGAACATCCATGTAAATAGCTAGAAGGCCCTCGATAGGTCTAGATAGTTCTAGCATTGGCCTAAGTCGGTGCAGTCTAGTCTAGGCTTGTACATAGGATTGTTGCCCTTGTACATACAAGGAGAGTCTAGATCCCTCTTGACCGACATAGTAAGTCGGTCATCAGAGTTTAAGTCGGCAAGCCCCCTCTATAACTATGAGGAGGGGCCCCCATTTGTAACCATGAACGGAGAACTAGTGCAATACAAGCCAACTTCCAAAGCTTGTGTGTTCTCTCACCAGTTGGTGAAGCTCCCTTCTAAGCTCTCATTCACTCAAACTCTCAAGTCCTCCTTGCTAACCCACTTTCTTTGCCAATCTCACCCGATTGTGCTAGGGAGGAAACGATCCTTAAAACATAATAGGCTTACTTGGCGTGACCTTTGACGGTAGGATCACAAAGTGCCGTGCGGTTGGTTAGGTTGAAACGCTAACCACGTGACACTAAGCTATCTTATGTTAAGGTGTGTTTCAAACAACAAAGTGAAAGCAGTTACAAAGCATTACGAAAGGAAGTCTCAAGTTTAGGGGAGTATAAACTCTTCGTTAGGAGTAAGTTGTTTGAGAGTCATTGTAACCATTATCTATCAAATAAGTACTTCATTGTAGTCGTTTAACTTATAATAATGGGCACACTGCCCTCAGACATAGGTGTGGTTACACCGAACTGGGTTACCAATCTTTGTGTCTTTATCTTTTTGTTATTTTTACAGTTTGATTTTCTATCTCATTCATTGTCAGTGACATTGTGTTTGACTTGTGTAGTCATTTGTTAGATTCACCTAAATTTCACTAGCGATGTAGCACTAAACCGCTGGGGCAAAATGGTCATTTTGCCTCCTCCTTGACTCAGTTGACATATTAGGGCTCTAGATCTGAATGGTCTATTTTAGCTCTATTTTTGCTGTACGACGTGCAATTCTACCTATTAGGGCTCTTGATATCTACAAAATCACAAAATAAACCTATTAAACCTAAAAACGATCTCAAGTTAAGTTGACAAAGATACACTTTAAGTATTATACTAGAAGAAAAAGGTCGGATCGGATTTACCACAGGACAAGGTAGTACCTACCTCAACAAGAAGGAAACAACGAGACGTCCCAATCCCTAGCACCTTCAACAACTTTTGTGGGACCAATCAATTAATTGTTTTTGGTGGTTATCTTGCCTCTGCTTCCTCAGAGTTTTGTCCATCAGCAATGAGCAAATCTCATGTGTAGGATCTGATCTTTACGTAGATGATTAATAATATTGGCAATCAAAATCAACGGTGTGGAAATTTATTTTTAGCCTGTTTCCACACCTATGTCTCTCTATTTTCCTCCACTTGTAACAATATAGCAATTTTATTCAGAGCATAGTCATATCTTTATAGATTGAAAAGACTAAATTCTATATCAATTTTTCAAACAAATATTTATTTGGCTTTCAATTTCTTTATTTTATTATAAGTTTTCTACGTTTTGAAAATTTAAAAATAAAAAAATAATTTTAAAAAATGTGCTTTTATTTTTAGAATTTGACCAACCATAATTCTGAAGAAGTAGACAAACATAAATTAATTAAAAATGAAATTGTTACTGAATATTTGGAAGAGTATAATGATCCGGGAATGAGATTATGCTAATTAGATTTGATACATAAAAATTATTATAAATAGATGGTGATCATCTAGTCAGAGCCTTTCTTTCCCTTTGATTGCGACCTTTGTTTACTTTTATTATATTCAAATTTAGTCTAATGGTAAGGTCAACAATCAAAACTCACACCTAACACGTTCATAAATCAACAAACATATAATTGATGTTATGTATTTCATTATATTATTATTATTATTATTATTATTATTATTATTATTATTTACATATGACTTTGAGGAGTAAAATATGATGACATTAATACAAGTGAAACATAGCATGTCCAACTTCGGAGACTTTATTTCATAAATGAGTTTAGAATTATGACTTTGAGGAGTAAAATACGATGACATTAATACAAGTGAAACATAGCGTGTCCAACTTCGAAGACTTTATTTCATAAATGAGTTTAGAATTATGAAGTTCAGCATATTAAATCAAAAACTGCAACCATGGCCTTACATTTTATTTATATATTTACTTTAACAACATAGGTTTGTTTATTTACAATTTGTTTATTGTAGACACAATTTTAAAATTAAGTCTGCATGTAGTATATGAGATTTTGTTAATATACTAGGGAGAATTCAAACGAAAACAGACAACTCTATCTTAGTGCTTTACAACTACATTGCCCATTACACATGCACATTTAGGAAACATGTCCATTAATAATAATATTATTGAAACTTTATAACATATTTAAATATATTTTTTGGGACCAAAAGCATAAATAATTCAAATGCACAAAATGGCTGCTCGATTGCTTGATTGGTCAATCTTCATACATGTGCGTTGCTATTTTCTGCTGCCTTTTTCAAATGGTAAAGCTTCTTTTGCCTCACATTCTCTTCTTTTTTGGCGCTTTCGACAAAGTGATCCATGAGATTAAGATATCTCCTCTTTTCATATAATTCATCCCTCATCAAAGAACAGCATGGTTGAGAGCGAAAATTGCTAAAATTGCTTTTGGCATTTTCAAAAGTCACTCTTAAATATGTTTTTAATTATTTTTAAACTAATTTTGATGATATAAAAATTTTATTTAAAAATATAAAATTAATTATTAAATTAATTTTGAGCAATTAGAATCGTATATGGATTTTCAACGTGATAAAAGTGATTTAATTTTAACATTTTATAATCACTCCCAAACATGTACTGAATTTAGTCTCTAAATTTTGAGTTTTCTATTTGTTTAGCTTTTGAACTTTAAAATGTGTGATTGATCTTTAGATTTTTAATTTCATGCTCAATAAAGCTTTGATTTTTTTTCTTTTTTAAAAGATCCTTGACCTATTTGATATTGATTATTTTGAAATTCACAAAACTATCCTATACAAAATTAAAAGTTTGAGGTTACATTAGACATAAATTTGAATATGTTATGGGACTTATTAGATGTTTTTAAAGTTTACAGATGTATACATAAAATGAAATTTTAGAAATCTATTAGACACTTTTTTTTAAAATTCAAGAACCAAATAAATAGAAAATTCAAAATTTTAGGGAAAAGTCACAAAAAGCTCAAATTTCTCGAAAGGTTTGAACATGTGACTTTTTCCGTAAGGTTTCCAATAAAGTCTTACGGGAAAAGTCACAAAATGCCCAAATGTCCCGAAAGTTGGCGTGTACTCATGAGATTTGGGCATTCTATCACTTTTTCCATAAACTCATTCAACTTACAGTAAAAATGAACTTACAGGAAAAATGACAGCAACAAAAAAACGCATACCAAATTCTTTTTCTATCCGATTTTAGACATTTTCTACACATATTAAACCTCCTCTACTAGAAAAAAATCATTTTCTTTTCCGCTTTTTACCACCAACTATTCGAAAACCTAAATTTCTTTCCTCCGTTTCAAACAAGTTCTTTGTGGGTTTGTTTCTAGAAATCGGGTCACATAGAATGGGGTTTTACCACAAATGACAGAAATTAGATAGTACTCTTAAAAAGAATAGACTCTAGGAAAGAAGATGGTCTCAAGGGTTAGGGAAGATGATGGTCTGAGTGTTGAGAAAGATGACTTTTGGATATTAACGTCGTTTCACCGTGTGTGACCCACTTTTGAAACTCTGAAAAGTTGGAAAAACAGTTAGAAAAAGAAGTTTTTAAAAAAGAGGTTAGTTTTATCCCATCAAAGCCTTTTTGGGTTAGAAATAGCAATTTCTCCAATCCTACCAAGAAATTTTTAACCCATTCTTTACACAATTAATTTGTGGGAGAATTGCTATTTCTAAAAGTTTTTGGTGAACAAAAGTATCCTCTTTTTCAAAAACTCTTTTTCTAATCTTTTTTATTTTTTAAGATTTTAAGTGGGCGCCTCACGTGAAAAAAATACAATTTTGTCCCTTATTTAAGTGTCTCGAATTTCAAATTTACCAATCACAATTTTTCATTCTCAACTTCAATTATTAAACTTTAATTTTCTTTTTGTTTAGTTTGTGATAGATTTATTGTAATATTTAAATAAAAATTGGAAAAAAAAGTTTTTTGGGATTTACCGTAATTGAATGGAAAATAATTTATACAAATAAAAATTTTAAAAAAACACTTACACTATCCCTGTGGAAATTCTCATAAATTTAATTGCAATTAACTTAGTTGAAAGAAAAAATAAACTAATGCTTATACGAATTGGTAACTTAAATTAATTACGTTTAACTTTTAAAAAAGGGAATTGGTTTAAGTGAAAAAAAAAAAAATGGAGTTGCTCAAAAAAAATTAAACTAAAAATGGAATCACCTAAAAAAATTAAACTAACTTAAACTTACCATAAAAAATTAGAATTGAAATAGGAACTAGGTAAAAAAACACTAAAAACTAACTGGAACTGAGGTAAAAAAAAAAACTAAAAATAAAAAATTGGAATTAGAATTGGATAAAAAAAACTTAAACCGACTTATGGGAAATCCTCCATTAGGTATTCTTTTTTCTTTTCTTTTTAAATTTAAATTAATTCTAATTTTTTTTCTCTCCTAATTTTAAATTAATTTTTTTTATTTAAAAAAAAAAAAAAAAAAAAAAAAAAAAAAAAAAGCCTATTAGAAGATTTCTCGTTGCTTACCTGAAATGTTCTGGTATTTTTTTTTTCTTTTCTTATTAACTTAAATTAATTCCAATTATTTTTTCCCCTAAGTTTTGGTTATTTAGTTAGATTTTTTAGTCAACAACTTAAAACCTATTAGAAGATTTTCGAAAGTTGCTTGCGAGAAATCTTCTAGACTTATTGTCTTTTTTTAAACTTAAATTAATTTTAATTTTTTCTCTCCATTTCTTGCTTAAACGGGGAACTCTCGCCTCGTCTGAGGCGGGTCCCCGCAGAGCCCAATCTCCATGGAAAAGTAGACATCTCTACTCTAAACTCCTTGATGTTGTACATTATTTATTGAGATATCTTAAGGATATGGCTAGACAAGGAATACTCCTTCAGTCAATAAATTCATTTTAAGTGAAAGCTTTTGTGATTCTAATTGGGGTTCGTGTTTGGATACTTGTTGTTCAGTGATTGGATTTTGCATCTTTCTTAGGAATTCTCTTGTTTCTTGGAAGTCAAAGAAGCAAGCAACTTTTTCCCGTTCTTTAACTAAAGTGGAATATCGTGTCTTGACTATGGTTTCTAGTGAAATTACTTGGATTTGGCATATCGTTCGAGATTTACAAATCGTTCCTCTTACTCTTACTCTCGTTTCTTTTGTGGTAATCAGGCTGCTATTGCAATTGCTTCTAATCCGACTTTTTGTAAACGTACCAAACATATAGAGATTGATTGTCATTTCTGCATGAAAAAATTGATCGAAGCCCTTTAAAGTTGGTGCCTATTCATTCTTCTTCAAAGCTAGCAAACATGTTCACCAAAGCGTTGTGTTCTGCTACTCTTCAGCAGTTCTTAGTCAAGATGGATATTTTTAGTATACATTGTCCATCTTGAGGGGATATTACAAATATATGTATTTACATTTATTTTATTTTTTATTATTACCGTGTGCGTGTATTCAGGTGGTCATTCAATTTGTATTTAAGAGAGGATATTCTCATTTTATTGGAATAAGACGAAATCCATTTTCCTCGTTGCGATAGTATTGATCTTTTTAATTTATTAATTTTACCTTCAATTTATTAAAATTATCAATTAGGTCTTTTCAAAAAGAAAAAGAAATAAAGTTGATTTGTAATTAGATTATTATTTTCTTAATATAATTGGACAGCTAAGCATCATACTACTTGAATATGTCATTGAAAGAAATGGATTTTGTTGAAAGATGGGTCGTCCTCATGCTTTGTTATAATCATATTGAATTGTACACAGGATAGCATGTATCTAAATATTTTAATAATATATATATATATATATATATATATATATATATATATATATATATATTATACATCTTTTTTTTATAATTTTTGTACCATAGGATTCAAAAATCTTTAAAACATTAGGCGCCAAATACATAATTCCAAAATACTAAATTGGGCATTATCTCCAAAATTACCGGCATTTTGTTATTCAGCTTTCTTTTTAATTTTAGAAAAAACAAGAAAAAAATAATTATTTTAAATTGCTAGATTATTAAAAATATTTTTAGATATAACAAAATGTCACAGTTTATGAAGACAATAATATATATTAATGGACTAATAAACATCTATCAGTATCTATTGTTGTCTATATATGATAGACAGTAACATTTTGAATATTTATAAAAAGTTATTTTATTTTACTCTACTTCCAAAGAAAAAAAAAATCTTACAGTAAAACAAGACAAGACAGAAATTAATTAAATTAGGAAGTCGGCCTAAAATAAAACAATCTATTTGCATAACTATACAAATGATTTAGTAAGAATCTGTGACAAACGTGTAAGCGATGGGGGACTAAGTCAAATAGCTCTAATAAAAAAAATAAATAGTTATGCTTAATTAAATCTCGTGGAAAATTTATTCTCCCACCCATTTGACCATTTCCAAAAAAAAAAAAAAAAGGAAAAAAGAAACGTCTTAATCAAAATACTATTTTGTTCTGTGTTATGAGAAAATGCCTCTCAACATTTGTCAATTTGTTAAACAAAAAATTGTAATACCATCGTACCAAAATTTTTCAATTTGTTAAACGAAAAATTGCAATATTGTCATATCAAAACTCATATATTGGATCCTATTAAATTCTGCCGTTAAATATGTTTAAGCGAGAATAGTACTAAGTTAATTAGGTGATAACTTTGAAAATTTCTGATGTTGCAACAAAATAAATTGTAAGATTATTTTTAATTGTTTAGAAATGTATTAAACTTATCATTGGAGTAAGCATATGTTAGAATTTTATATAGAATTTGGTATTTTGAACAAATGCATAATGAAGGTTTTTTAATCTTAATTTTTGTTTGTTAATGTGCACATTGTTCCAATCTCAATTTTTGTCCAATATTTTAGGAGATTTTTACTTTAAGTGTAATTTAATTTTCAAAATACTAGGAATAGTTGCATATAATTTTACAACTTTTAAAATAATAGAAATATTTCTTTTTACAAATGACAAAGTTGAGGATTTCTTTTTTTTTTTTTTTTCTTTACTTTTTATAATTTAGCATTCAAAATAATAATAATGTCCACAACACTATTATTGATACAAAAATCATTTTTTACAAGTAAAATGGTAGTATGGAAAAAGAATATGTAGTTTAAAAATATTTCAAATTTAATTTGGTTCCTTACACCTTTATAAATACTTGAAATATAGATACGTTTATCATAAATCTTGATATTAGACCTATAGACATGACTTAAATACAAATTCACTTGATGTCATACAAAATGAATATTCAATGATCAGTTAATTTAGAGAATTGCATATATATTTAAATATCTAATTACTAATTACAAATCTACATGTGTTGACATGGTTAAATGATGATTTGTTTTAATAATTTTTTTTAAAGAATATTCAAAAATCGTACATTATTGTCAAACAAACATAAAAATCTAGATACACATCTAATGAGAATCCGAATCAAACAACGGCCCATGATAAAACTAAATATGTGTTTAAAGATGTAACATTCAACCTACAATATTATTGTAGGAACAAGGAAACAAAAACTTATTGCTCAGGCGACAATGGAGAAAACGAACGATAATGATAGGTAAATAGTGACATGGGCAATGGTGCGAAGGTGGATGAGGTACTGCTTCAAAAGCAACGATAGATGAGTGAGGAGACAGTTTTCTTTTTCTGTCGCATTTTCATGTGAAATCTAAAAGAATGAAGATTTTTCAGACTTGGAGACCACGAATTCTTGAATGCAGTCCACGAGTTCCATAGCTTCCATAGGGAAGTCATGCACCACATAATTGCCATGCTAATAATTCATGTCAACTAAATCGTAGACGAAGATAAATTGTGAACAATGATACACAATTTAGATGGACTCGTAATTCTGTGATTTAACAACCTAATTTGGGAATAGTTTGTGAAGAACACTGTTTTTGTGCTTATTTGTTTAAATTACATTATCTTTAAAAAAATCAAGTCGGCGTTTTTAGATATATAGATATATAAATAGAGTAAAACAAAACAAGACAAATGTTTTTTAATATAGTAATTTGGTTTCCATGATAAAATAAGGTTTTTAGCATAATTTAATAGAAATGTTTTAATAATAATCTAAGACAGACGTGTTAGCTATGGGACTAAGTCAAATAGTTCTAATAGAAAAGAGAAATAATTATGCCTAATTAAATGTGATGGATTTTTCTTCTCCCACCCATTTGACCACTTTCAAAAAATGCCATCATCAAAATGATATTCTTTTTTCCTAAGTTATAAAAAAAAGTACTTTCTAAAAATTAGTTGTTTAAAAATATATTCTTATTTTTCTAAAAAGTTATAATATTATTTTTAGCTGTTCACATATACATCAAAACTATCGTTATAGTAAATATATGTTAGAATATCAAACAGAATTTAGTATTTTGAACATACTTGGCAGTGATTTGAAATAGTATGAAGGTGTTTGAATTTCTATTTCTATTCTATGTCAATGTGCATATTGTTTCGATTCCATTTTTTGTCCAATATTTTTAAAAGATTTCTATATATTCAAATGTAATTTTAAAAGGTTTATAGAAGGTCATATATAATATTGCAGCTTCTTAAAGAATATGAATATTTTTTTCTACAAATGACAAAGTTACGAAGTATATATATGATTTTTTTTTGTAATTTACATTCATTAAGAAATAATAACATTCACGACACTATTTATTGATGAAAATAATTTTACTTCAAAAATTGAATTTTTGTTTCATTTGATTGTTTTTCTTCACTTTTCATTTGTATGATTTCAAGAACTAGCGAGATACAATTACTAAATCTATATCATGGTAACGGATAACTAAAATAGTATTATATGGAAAAAGAATATGTAGTAAAAAGAGTTTCCATTTTTATTTTACTCATTTCACCACTATAAATACTTGTTTGAATTTTTATTATTTAAATATAGATACGTCTATCATGAATCATAATGTTAGATTTATTAGCACAGCTTAAATTACAAGTTCACTTGATGTCATACAAAAAAAACATTAATGATCGCTCGTTTTTAGAGAATCTAGATTTTTGACATATTTAAATGCCCAACTACACATCTACATGTGGAACATCGTTGATAACGAATTGTTTTGCACAATGTATTTTTTACGAAGATACTTGAAAATCATACATTATTGTCAAACAAACACAAGAATTTCGATACACATCTCGTGAGGATCCAACAAATGATCCACGATCAAAGTTTTTTTTAAGGCAAAATAGAATTTTAATTAGGGTGGAAAGTAAGATTTGGGTTAGAAAAAGATGAGTAGTGAAATGAAGAAGAGGGATTGGATTGGGTGTGAGATGTGAAGTGGAGGAGACAAAGGCACATGATTTACCAAAGCAATATGGGTATAGCGTGTGAAGTTGGCATGAATCAAAATGAATTAAATTGCTTTGATTGTGTAAAAGAAAAAAGAAGAAAAAAAGCTAAGAGAGGGAGAGAGAGAGAGAGAGAGAGGACCACTCATTATTAAAGATGCTTCCTTCACTTTACTTCAACTTAACCAAATTTCCACACATCACCAAACCAAGCCAATCCCATCTTTGGACTTATCTACTTTTTTTTTTTCTTGTTGTTAATATTTGACCCTCATCTTACAAGTCCTTATCGTATTAATATATAGACGATACCATCCTCGATGTATCAATATTTTTATAGATTAAAAATAATAATATTTATTAGGAATGAATTTAGACTTAATG
Organism: Citrullus colocynthis; assembly: GCA_031780015.1. Classification (NCBI taxonomy): domain Eukaryota; kingdom Viridiplantae; phylum Streptophyta; class Magnoliopsida; order Cucurbitales; family Cucurbitaceae; genus Citrullus; species Citrullus colocynthis. The sequence continues at coordinate 197,780 of QLSR01000076.1, forward strand.
AAATAAATCAAAGGTTAGAAAGATAAATTGGATTTGATATCAATTAAGTTCATCTAACAACTAATCAATGATTCAATCAGATCTAATCTTAAGTTATGTAGGATAAGGAAAAATTCATCTCATCCTAATCCTAAGAGGAAAAGGTAAACTCCAATCATTCTCCTCTGAAATATTTATTATAATTTCACATGAAGTAACTTGATCAAACATCTGGAGCTCCATCTAGAACTTAAACTTCTGACTTTTTTTCCATTCTCGAGTTCTCATATATGACTTTGACATTAAAGTCATTATCATTATTTTCGGTGACCTATCTTTCTTCAACTTACAAATTTACTATTGTTTCACCTAAAAATCATGAGCATTTTTTCTTGTAAATTTTGACATCAACAAAATTAATATTGATGATTGTAATATTCGGAACTAACATCATAAATAAAATGTTGGAGTAACATGACCATCTTCAATCTAATAAATTCTTTACAACATCGTAACTTGATGTCCATGATTTTAGGCTTTTTTCTAAAATCATGAAAACTAGCCTTCCTCATATTCAATATTCAAACTACAACAAATCGGTAAAGTTAGGTCAAGTTTTTCATTTTAATTATGTATATATATAAAATGTGAAAATTTAAGAGAACAATTTAGCGAGTTCTCTAAAATCTCACTCATTTATAAAAGTATTTTTAATATTTAAAAAAAGAAAACACATTTCTTTAATTAGTCACTATCTCCAAATTAAGACAACTTCGAGTTGGATTTTGGCAAAATATTAGAAGTACAATTTGTCTAACCGAAAAAAAAAAAATTGAAAAAAGTGATAAACTACTACCACTATAAAAGAAATCTGTTTCAAATCTTCTCAATTAGAAACATTTTAAGTTGAGTGTGCTACTCTAATTAAATTCATTTTTTATTCTCTAGTTCGAAAGTGGAAAAAAATGTATGAATAGTCAAAAGTTTTGAGAGGGTACCATTATTTTATGTGATTGTAGCAATTTTTCATCACTTTCCAATTGATAGTCTTTTAACGTTAATTATTTTTTCTTTTCTTTTTTATTTATGCTTAGCATAGAAGTAGAAACTTTTTGGTGACACTTCTAAATGAAACAGAGTTGGAAATAACTTTAAAACATATCATATGGATTAATCCTAGTATTGACCACAACAAATCGTAATAATCAGGGTAAAGCAAAGCGATGATGTTTGTAGATATTGAAATTTTATCCATATTGCCCTCAAAGTTTATATAAATTGCAGAGGCAGACATTTTTAATGTGGAAGAATATTTTAACAACTTCCCAAAAGAGCAACAAAAGAGGCAGAAGCCTAAGACTCAATCAACGTTGTTCATATTTGACAAAACTTCCACCGAGCCTTTTTACCTCAAACACCGCCAAAATTTTGGTTCCCATTTCCCCATTTTTCTTATCTTCCCAATAAACCCTTCTCTTTCTCTCCACTGTACAAAGCTCTTGGAAGCCATTGTTATTCTACATCAAGCTCCAACCTCTGTTTTCTCTTTCAAACCAGAGATCAGAAATGGGGGACAGATACGATCGCTTCAACCCACAAAATGTTCGCCACAAGCACATGTTCTTGCCCATGCTCTGTTCTAAGCCGGCGATTAAAGACGGCCGTCCGTCCAGATGCGATCGGGACCATTCCGAGTCTTTTTCCGGTGACCCTTTATCGCCGAGAATCGGATGTATGGGTCAAGTTAAGAGGAATAACAGAGTTGCAGGTCTTCCGATTTCTCACAGGATTTTGATTACAACCAAGAATGCCGTTCTTAACAATAAAAATGGCAACCCCAATGTTGGTTACTTCAAGCTGAAGAAATTTTTCTCCAGCAAAAATCTCTTGGCTTCCCCCTCCACCACTGGAACCACCACCAGGTCCGCCGCCGCTGCGGCCGCATCGATATCTACGGCGGGTGTCAACGATTGTCGGGGCAGAAGAAGAGCGGCCCCAAATTCTGCAATTACGGGTAGAAAGAGTGTTCCTGAAAATGGGAGTTGTGTTTCATTTAACGTTCTGGATTTGGATCCGCCGTTGCCGGTGGTCCGGCGAGTGAAGAAGGCCGGAGAAGAAAGAGGGGAAATGGACAATCTTTGGAAGAGGAGGTCAGGTGGGATTGTATTACAGAGTTTACAGATTCAGCAAACCCATCTTCCAAAGCATCGGCTTCAGATTACGACTGTTTGATGAGAGAATTAGGAAGGGGAAATGGGTAAATCATAGATTCAATGGAGAGTTTCTGTAATTGATATGTCCTTTTGTTTTTTCTTTCTAGTTTTTGGTTGTATCTCAATCACTGATGCTGAAGACAGTGTGATTGTTACTCATTGTTCATAATTCTTTTTTGGTTCAAGTTTCAATATAAATGTGACATGTTTGTATTAAGTTACTTGTTTATATCCTCTTCCTTCCTGCAATGTCTTCCACTTGAAACAAACAACACTACTGTATCAGATCTGAAGAAAATGGCAGACACGTTTTAAATGAAACAGTGGGCACATCTCAATCAATTTGGCTTGGTGTTATGATTTTTTTTTAACTCCCATTCCAAGTTAAATGCTTTTTTCCCTCCTGTTTTCAAAGGAAAAAAAAGCTGAAGCAAAACTTGGAGTAGAATCCTAGACCAAAATGTGGACTGGCAATAAGCTAAAAAGTGGTATGTGTGTGACCATCTAAATTTTAGGTTACCATCACATTTTTTTGAGTTTGAACCTCGAGGTTGAACAAAAACTAACCTTCTACCGATGTCATAGTGCACTATCGTTTTCATGAAATAATAGAAGCCCTAATACAATATTCAACCAAAATGAAAATCGTATTAGGACTCCAACCATTTTGCGATGGGTGAGATATCTCTAACGCAATAATGCGTTCCAAGTGATGGTGGAGTGATATATGACACAAGCAGAAACTAAGTTTTAATTAGTTTTATAGGATTGAGTCACTCAACATTAACGTCACTGGGATATGATTATACAAAAATCTCCTGAATTTTCTTTTAAATTCTAAATGATTTTTATTTCAATGGTAGCATTCAAATAAATGGTGAAGTTCAATGGTGGTTTATTTTGTATAATTTAGCCTCAAACTTGTGAAATCGCAAAGGGAACAATGTTAAGAAAAAAGGTATTGAGGTTTTCCCTTGAGAGGATGCAAATGTGATGTACTTGAAAAAGAACATCAGAACTTTTACTAGATGAGTCTTCTGCAGTGAAAACTGCTTCTTTTTCCTAAGAAAATTTGAACAGAAAGGGATATTATTTCTGTTTTCACCAAAAAGGGTTATTTCTTTTGAGGATGTGGACATGACTACCATAGGCCATGAAAAAGCAACATCATCTTTTCTTTTGGACTGCTACTGTTTCAGCTTTCTTGTCTACTTGCCACGTCTAGCACCAGAGCTACTGGACAAATAGGGCTTGTGGATCATAGTTCTTAGTTTTTATAATATTTTGTAATCTAATTTTCAAATCTTAATCAAATCATTGAAAAGAAAAATTGGCGTCTGAAAATTTAAGGTGTTGAATGAGAGTATTTCATAAAATTTTGTTTAAAAAAGAGTTCCTATTCTGCTGAAAGATTATCAACTTAATCCTACTGTCCATGACTTCTTGTCTTCCATCATTATAGTGGATTATCTTGAGAATATTGAACCATAAACAAATATAAAAAGCCATATCCAATATTACATTTTATTTGTAAAAGAAAAATAAAAGATCTAAGAAAGTCAACAATTATCTCTTTAAATCTTAATATCCTTCACAAGCAGTACCTGCATCTTGGAAAAAGATTGTGAATGTCAAGGGTCACACTTGAAGAAATAGCAAGCAGCTAGTAATGTACAAGAGCTAGATTTCTACCATCTGTCACTTAATGTATACAGTATTGATTGCCCAGGCTTACATTCGTCAGAAAGGAATGATAACGCCAATGCTTTATATTAAAATTCTACACTATAATTGTACATACAGAGTTAGGTTATCGTCAGACCTAATAATTAGTCAACCCTGTTCTCTGTATGGAGTCCAGATCAATTTGCTAACATCGACCTCTAGGCCCCCACGACCAGCAGCTTTGAGATGACGATCCAGCACCTTCGGGTCAGCACATATAACATGCTGCCCTTTCCTGTATTGAATCAACTCCAGGCTCTGAAGTGTGTTCAAAATATCTTCGGCTTTGATAGCTGTCATGTCACTTAGCTCCTGACATAAAGGGATGACCAATGCGCCAAGCAATAGAATCCATATCAGACAAATGACTAATAGTACATCCTAAAATTATTTGCAATTGGCATAAATTTTGAGGAACTTAACTTGAGTGGAATATTTTAAATATCATCAAAGATATCAAGTAATAGAATCCATATGAGACTACAAACCCTGAAGTTCAATTAAGTGACAAGCATGCAAACCTTGATAGAGATATTGGCCTTGTGCTTTTTCAAGATGTCTAAAAGAACTCTGGTCCAGTATCCTCTGTAGCTTACCAACCCAAGGTCTGAAAGAGGTCTTTCAGGAGTGCCAACTTTACCTTCCTTCTTGGAGAGTTCATAAGCTGATCTCTCGGTTTCATAAAAGATCAAAAACTTCCGTTAAAAACAAAGGTGAGGCAACAGGAAAAAAAAAAAAAAACTAAAATAACGAACTAAATTTAAGAAAACCATGCAGGCAAAGAATTACTGGTCCTAATCAATGCTAGAGAGAACAGATCTCGTCGAGGTTGCTAGTTGCAGAGACAATTGCCAAAAAATAGAGCCAGTTTAATGTATGTTGACTTACAAAAAGCTATTAAGAACTTGCCATAGCCCTTCCTTTGATAAGGAGGAAGGGTGAGAATGCATGCCAAATTATAGGATTCCTCTGAATGCTTTTCCTGCACACCGACAGATAATAATATAGTCACAAAATAATCCCACTCTAATTCAAACACTTAAAAGGTATGAGAATTTCTAAATTTGTTCCTAGCCTATACGTTCTAAAGCGGTTTAGTAGAAAATCCATCTTACATTCCATTATTTGCATGACATAAATTTTCATTCACATTTATACCACCCGCTGTTGGCACTAAAACACCCACTAGCCTACCAAAGGGGGAAGAACTACTAAAGCATGGATCAGAACGTATGACATGGATCAAAATTGCGTGTATATTGCATAGTAGACAAATTAATTTTGAAAAATAATTACTTTTTTCGTTTTTTCTCCTTAAAAAACAGGTATGGGCTCTGGTAGCCCACAACATAATGTCGAACCCTGCAAACTCCACCAAAACTAAAAAAATAAAAAGACAAGGACCGACCTCTCTGATGCTTATAACTAGAAGGAGAAGAATGGCTGAACTTGCTTTTGGAAAGATTAAATGTTCTTCAGTGAAGCACTAAGCTCAAAATTCCCCAAATCCCGCATCCCCATAGCAAAACAGATCAGAACTGCTGAGAAATGGACCTAATGTGATTTTAAAGAAACTAGAGAGTGGATCTGTACTTGGCATCTCAGATGAGATTCAGAGGCAGAAGAATGATGTTAGAGTCTAGAACTTGAAAAAAAAAATATGGAACGTTTTCCAAAAAAAACCCGTATTGCTTCACATTGATAAGATAACAGACACCCTTCCCGCCTGTTCTGGTTCATGCTGATGTCCCTATCATGTTATCACCTTAAAATATATTTTTTTTTTTCTATAAAGATGATGGTTGGACTAGAGACCATCTCTTCCTTCTTCCTTGGCTACAGTATAGCCTATTCAGTTTGAAGAAAATAGGTTAGATGTTTAGATGCTCATGTATGGGCGCTTTTTTTCCCATAGGGTAAGAAGCCGGGCTTGCATTGAGAAAAATGAACGCATATAAGGAGTCAAGGACATACAACTACACCCCAACAAAAAGTAAGTCCGACATTAACTACATAAAAAGACTCCAATCCAAAAGAACAATATCTATATCATAATTACAAAAGAGTCAAGAGACCAAAGTCCACAGGGAGGCATTAAACCTAGCGATCTCCCAAATCTCCTCACCTGATTCTCCACTTCTCTAAAATTTTATTGTTTCTCTCAATCCAAGTATCCACCAAACTGCAAAGAAACTTGCTTGCCACAACACTTTGCCCATTTCCTTAAAAGAAGGATTTCAAGGCGCCTCCACCATAGACCTCCAACTCTATTGCGAGCCCCACACACCCAGAACTAGCTTTTCCAACGACCCAAAAGTAAAGAGCAAATCGAAAATCCCACAACAAATAATCAAGACTCCTCATGCTCCTGCAAATAATGTACCACTGCAAGAACAACACGTAGAAAGAAAGGCTTTGGATGCAACCCATGGTGTCAACTCTCTCGTGTAAAACTTGCCACACAATAACCTTACCATTTAGCCAATAAAGTCACATTACATAATAAAAAGCTGTCGTATCTAATCCATAGATTTCACAACCACCTCTCACTTAACCAAGAGTAAGCCTCATCCCTCCTCAAACACTTCCAATAAGAAACTCCATACGACCCCCAAGAGATTCTTACTCCAAAACTGGAATTCTAACAAGAGACAAATGGTAACAGAGAATCCTACTCAGCACTGCCTGAAAGGGAGTAGGTCTCCCCCTTTGAGAAAATGGCTATTTTCAATGTAGACAGCCACTTCTTCAACTTCTCAAGAACAGGTTCCAAAAGGACTTACTCTTCGCATACCCTCCTCAAGAGGAGTCTTTAATAAAAGGAAGAGAACCGGCTGACCTCACAGTCCACCACTGAAGAGCCTAATTTGGATGGGCAACAATTCAACTTAAGAGATAGCTCTTTCCTCTATGCATTTTGTAATTCCTCTCGCTCTTAGATGGATCTCCCTGCCCAAAAATGTTCATGGTCATACTCCCTCTCATGTTCATTCAAGAGTTTTAAGTCCCCATCAGTCCATTCTACTAGTTAAGAATGATGTTTTCTCCTCCCTTCCCCACAGCCCCCCACCATAAATAGGAGGAATGGAGACTGCCCACACAACCCACCACAGCAGCAAAGAGCCTAATTTGGATTGGCAACAAAAAATTACCTTTGAAAAATATCCAACCATGTGACACCCTCGATCATCACACTCGCACAGGACATAAAACAGAAAAAGGTCGACATCATAGTAGAGAGTCTTGTGGTCCAGAAATAACTTTGCTAGGTAACAGAGATTCTGCCCATAAACCTTGTTCTTTTTTCCATCAACCTGTTGCAAAAAAATAAACAAAAAAAAATTATATGAATAATTTCTAATCTACAAAAGTAAAACCATTGTTGTATGGCTTCATGTGTATTATTGTTTGTGACAGGTTAAAGAGGAGGATGGAGTTATCATTTAAACAATAATTTAAAATAGAGTTTCACACAATTTGAGTGGAGGAGATGTCAGACTTGCATGAACTGTTAGAATGCAGTAGAAATTCTCACTTTGGCAACCACAACCATAACAAAAAAGAATTCAGAAAACCAGAATGGCACTATTTTTAGTCTAAAACTGAGAAGAAAAAGGAAATTTAACAATGCACGAGAAAATAAAACAACAAGGCAACAACTGCAGCATGAAGAAGCCAAACGATTGAAAACCTAATCAAGACCATACCTCAAACATCGATAAAGTACCACATCGATAAATTTCATCACCAGGAGGATGCTTCAGATCACACTTCCTCTACATGAACAAAAGCACATAACTTAAGATTGTTTGTTCATAGCAAGAAAATGCATTCAATTCTATTTGATGCCTCCAAATGGGACATTACAATAAGAAATGCATCTTATTTCCTTTCCAAAGACCTTATTATAATTGTCAGATGCCCTCGAAGGGACAACCTTATTAGAGTTGTCCATATTGTAAATACAGAAAATACAGTGCGCTCAATATTGAAATAAAAATGGCACTGTATCGTGATATATGAGGTGATAGATGAAACTCTCTCTCTCTCTCTATCGCTTTCATATATATATATATATATGTATGTATATTTATTGGGTTAGCATGAAACAAACAGCTGGACAATCTGAATATATGCACTCCTAAAATTAAGCTACCGCACATCAACAATCAATCTCTCATAATACTTTCATCTCAAATTAGAGATGGGTGAAATCATTTTCCAAGATGTTCAAGCACAACCAACAATTCCTACATTAACAAGTGGAAGATGCAGCCGTCAGGCAGGAAGCAAGGCCAAACAGAAGTTCAACATTCTCTTCACAGACATACTGGCCTAGCCTAATCTCATTCAGAAACAACACAAGAAGGATTTGGAGCACATCTCACCATATGTCTCTGGAGCTGTTCTTTGCGCTTCATGAAATTGAGACAAAACTCACAAAAATAGAGCTTTGTAGTGTCATTGTACTCTGGTGGAAAGGGGGAGAAATACCATGTCTCAATCTCGTATCTTCCAAGTTCAATTGTTGCAATATTTTTCACTTTCGTAAATTCTTCATGCTCCCTCAAGCTGGCAGCATCAAGTTCCTCATGACCCTATAAGACATTTCATAATGAAGGCAGTGAAATTTTGTTTGGACACTCCAATTTGATATCATACCATCTGAATAGTAAGTATCAACCTGTTTTTTACTACACCATCTAACAGAATTACCTAATTCTAACAAGAGAGTTTCGTGCTTGCCCTTACACTTACACCTGCTGTTTGTGACAGAATTCTTTAACCTACTACTGGCAAACACCCATGTAGTTTTGTGTCTTATAAAGGATTATTCGTCATTTAGTTGTTTAAGCCATGATATAAAGGTTCTTGAAAAAGGACTAGCTGCATCCTTAAAAAGGCATACCTCAACATGGGTTTCATCAATCTTCCGCTTCTGGTGCCGGGTCATCTTCAACCCTGTTACCTTCAATTGCAGGAATAAGATCCTCATATTAAATACTTACAAGTAAAATACGGCTTCCAAAAGGACCAACTCATAACCAAGGATAACCTTAGAACAGTGACAATGCCTCAGAATTGGACTGGTTGAATTTTAAAAAAATGAAATTGGAAGGAGGGAAAAAACTTTACCTTGTCCTCCACTTTCTCATCAACAACCGTCTCAACTGAATCAAGATCAAGTTGGTCAAGCTTCACCCACTCATCAAGTCTCCTATTGACTGTCACAAAATCCAGATAAGGAAAAGAGAACTCCAAACTCAACATAGAAGAGACTCGTCATTTTATCAGCGAATACTAGGGCTAAAGAAAAACAGGATGCACCCATGTAATTTATCAATTTACTGGTCCGCGAAAGAAAAGGAAAAATCCCATTGCTGCATAAGCTACTTGTCTGACTCAATCGAAAGGCACCCCCTAAATTGACCAAATTAGAATAAGCCCTAATTCACCAAAGACAAAACCCTAAACAACACATCAACAAATCTAGGGACCAAAACAACCAAACAAAATTAGCTCTCATTTCTCGTTCCAGCTTGATTCTTCCACAACGAAAAATCAAATACCCACATACTAATTCAAGCTTTAGAGGAGTAGCTTACACTCGGTGTAATGGACATAGTATTCGTAGTCACTAAAACCAGTTGCCTGCAACTTCCGACGCTCGATGACCTTAACGGGATGGTACTTCCCGTCCCTCCAGCGGCACATGACGCGGGTGCCGACATCTAGAGGAAGCATGGAGGACATACGCTTCTTCGTCGGCCCCAATTCCTTAGGCTTCTCAGGCGCCGTTCCGTCTGGCTCGTTAGATGTCTGGTTCAAACCGTCGGCGGGAACTGGCTTTTGACGACCATCAGCAGAGGCGGCGGCGGATCCATTTTCAGCGTTGGTTGATTGGACGTCTATGGAGCCCATCGCGGCTTGGGGCTTCGTATGCAGAGGCAGAGCTCGGAAACCGCGTAGGCAGCAGAGGCCTGGGCCTCCTATTTTTGTTTTTTTATTTTTTATTTTTTTAATTCAAATTTTGAAATTCTCCTTCGAAGTTCCGAATATATTTCCCACGACACACCCTTGAATCTGCAAAATTATTTTAAAGGATAAAACTGTTGAAAATATCTACAAATAATATTAAAATATCATCATCTTCATATACATATATGACTTACGATCTATCACAAATAAACAATAAAATTATGTTATATTTATAAATATTTTGGTTTATTTTCTTATATTTGAAAATAATAACCCTCCTAAAAAGAAACATTCTAGTAGTTTATATACTAAAAAGAAAAATAATAATTTTGTTTTGAAATATTTTTATTCTTAACTTTCATTAATATATGTATATATAAAAGTTCTTTTTTTCAATTATTTAGAGTTGGTTTGGTAATTTGAAAAATAGAATTTTGAAAATAAGAAATTTAATTAAAACGAAGTTGTATTTCATGTTTTGTGATATATGTTTGGTAGCACATTCATAAATTTAATTTATTTTTAATTTTAACAATTTTTCAAAATATGTTTGACACTGTATTTATAAACCATAAAACTATGTATAGTTACTCACTAAATATTAGGTTGAATATAAACTATTACTCATTATTTTCTAGACTTGTTTTATGTTAAATTTTTGTATAATTATTATTTTATAATATCATAGTATATATCATATATTATATGATACATATTTTAATTTAACAAAAATAATTGAGTTTATAATATGAAATACTATAGTTGTTATTGTTTTTATCTTTTCTTAATAAAATTCAAAATTTAGAAACATAGAGAACGCAAAAATGTTGTTTTCAGAATTTGCATTGTTTGGATCACAAAATTCGAAAACTATTTTTGAAAACAGAATTATGACTTACTACTAAACACAGATTCGTTGAACTCAGTAAATTTGAAAACATAAAAGAGAATTTGAATTACCGATTGATGAGGCCCTTGGTTTTTGTTTTTGAAAATTAACTCTACAGACATCATTTCCACCTTTTAAATTTCTTGTCTTAGTATCTATTTTCTACCAATAATTTAAAAAAACAAAACCAATTTTTGAAAACTAAAAAAAAAAAAAAAAAATTAAATGTTTGTGTTTTGTTTTTGGAATTTGGCTAAGAATTCAACTTTTTAACCCAAGAAAGATGAAAACAATTGTAAAAAATTGAAAAGAACAATTTAATCCTTGAATTTTAATAAGTGAAAATTTAGTTCATATACTTTACAATTTGCGATGATTTAGTTCTTACTATGAGAAATATTATTAAGATTTAATAAAATTTCTCGTACGTGTAAACCAATTAATTGATCGAGATTCGTGATTGTTTTTATAAAATATAAAGACTGAGTTGTTACATAATGAAACTTGACACATTAATGAGGAATAATGGGTTGTTTGGGGTGTTAAGTCGGTTATTATAGTTTGTAATTATATGTGGCTTAGAATAACCTATGTATTATAACAGTCTGTGTTTAATGTAGAATATTTTAGTCTAAATTATAATAGGTTATGTTTGTTGTGCATAATCTAGGTTATAATAGTTTTTGTTTAGGGGGCAAGTTAATTAAGTTTGGTTATAATAGTTTGTGTGTAGGTGCATGTTATTTTAGTTTGAGTTTAAGTTTTTTTCTACTCTTTTTTTTATTATAAATATAATGGTACCTTAAATATTATAATTCTTCAACCACATAAATTAACCAAACTTGTTTCTTAATTTGTACATAGTTGAACTGATTAAAACATATATTTGTAATCAAGAAATAAAAAAATTTTAGGACACTCAAATTTATACAATTATTAAAAGAAAAATTATTATAAATAAAAAAAATATCAAACTATTTACAAATATATATAAAAATCATTGTCTATTAGCAATAGACCATCATAGACTTTTATCGCTTGAGTGATAGAAGCCTATCACAATCTATCACATAAGCGATGGATGTCTATTGCGATCTATTGCTTATAGACAGTGAAATTTTTCTATATTTGTAAATAGTTTGACTCATTTTGCTATATTTGAAAACAACTCTTCTTAAAATGGCCCAAAACTTGCAACTTTATAGAATTTTGGCCATTAAACTTTTATTTAGTTAATGGGTTGTTTTTTTATTAAAGTTTTTGTTGGTATCAAAATTTATTTTCTTCTCCCATAAAACTAGATAAAAATCTAAAAAATAACAATTTCCTACATTTTTATCTGTTCTACCGTTCATACACTAGTTGTGAAGTCCAATTTTAACAATTACATTCAGGATTTAATTAATTTTATTGATTTTGTTTTTTTAAGAACTAAACTGCATATGAAAAAAAGTATGAAAAAGAATGGGAAAATTATCTTTTTGGGTCTACATTTTATTTGGTTCCTATGTTTCAAAAAATTACACAAGTTGGTCTCAAAAGGATTTTTATATACAAGTATATCTTCAAAGTGTTTTTATACACAAATATATTTGATGTATTATACTCAAACTTTCTATTAACGACTGATTACTATAAAGAACACTATTATACAATATGAACTAGTCGTCAAAGTTGGCCATTGAATAGAGTCATCGGACCTAATCGTCAGAGGTCATTGTCGTTGAAATTGGGGGTGGAAGGTAGTGTTCAACTCTTCGTTGAAGTTGGCCACCAGAGTAATTGCCAAACGTGGTCGTTAGAGTTGGTCGCATAGCTGGTCATCATAGGTGCTCGTCTGAGTTGGCCACCTAAGCTAGTCGTCAGAAGTGGTCGTTAATGAAATTGGGTATTAGAGGTGGTTTTCGCTGGAGGTGATCGCTAGAGTTGGTTATCACATGTAGTCGTTAGTGAGTGTAGTTGTCAAAAACATTAAAGAGAGAGAGTTTGTTATTTTTATCATGGGGTTATACACAGTTTTATTGTAGCAAAATGGAGTTATTCCTATTATTTTAGCACACCCCCCAAATAGTGGGTGGGCTATAATAGCAAACTCAACCAATTCTAAGTTGGAATCCCAAACACCCCTCAATTTGTTATAAGTTTCAAAGTATAGAAATTAAATTGTTACTTATTAAAATTTAGAAACTTAATTGTAAATTAAAATTACATAGACTAAATCCTTACCAATTAAATTTTTGGCCAAAAGTATTTTTTTTAACCTAACTATTTAAACCCACGCTTAGAAAAACAATTTTAATTATTTAGTTTAGTTTATGCGTAAAGAAAAACAACAAAAAGAAAACCGGAGCAAGGGACCAAACTAAGAATTCCAATCTAGACGAATTTGGAGGGAGTAAATATCAGTTACCAAAATTGGATATTTTAATTGAGACTATTGTATCTCAATGGATAACAGAGATCTCATAAAAAATTAACTAATCGTCAGACCACCCGATCCGATCCGATCCTCTCAGCCCTCCACTAAATTGGCAAGCCACAAGGTAGAATCACAAGTCCAAAAATGAGAAAAGGAAGAATGAATAGCTTGATTGGCCAAATTATGGACCGCCTTATTACAAATCCTAGGAGCGTAAGCTAAGCCCTCAAAGCACAATTTCTGAGATAAATGACTACAAATGGAGACAAACTGAAAATCATTGACTGCAACTTCTTGACCACCACTTGTGCATCTAATTCAACCCAAACTAGCCCACGACCAACCCACCACGAACTTAAGCCCCAACAACAAGGCCGTGACTTCCCCAGCTTGATACTCCCACCAAAATTTAAGATCAAAATTATATTCTTGATTCCTTCTGTAGCAAACTTACATCTTGTTCCTGGCAAGCGTTGAAGCTAATAAAAACCTTCAATCAAAAAAATAGTTGCACATGATATCTAGAAATTTCCTAATCTCATTAATGGAACGGATAAAAGAGTAAAACAAATTTTGAGCTTGAGCATTATTGTACTATTTAGAAGTGGGCAGTTGGTTGATTTGAAGAGGTTGGACAGAGTGATTGATTGCGTAACAGTTATACACTCACCAACTCTACAAAGGTACTACCTTCACAGTAGCAACGCTTTCCTTTCCCCCTCTCCCCAACTTCTCGTACACACAATGGCTAATACTTCTAAAAATCTTACTCTACCCACCAGCAAGACGATCTCAAAGACAAGGAAAACTCAATCTGCCCCCATTTCGACATTTAACCATACGACTCCACCCACCCACCTGTACAATGACAATCGACGTTGAACGTACATCTGCAATGCCAAAACTTTTGTTGCCCAAGTCAAAACCCGATGCCCAAGTGGAGCCACCCCAGCATTCACCCTGCTGTTCTTCTCCATCGGCCATATCACTTGTTCTCGGACTCAGGGTCCGAGCAGGATATGTGACCCGAGGCATATGGATGTTTTGCCTCCGACGTAGAAATCTGAAACACAAGAAACACCTTCTCCAACTACCTGTCACATTTCGGTGGCTCGGCAGAACCCGTTTCCTCGTTGACCTGCTTCTCCTTGGCAAGGACATCAGCAGGAACATACAGATACTGCTTAGGTAGAAGAGAGTTCTTCATTGATGCTTGGTCAGATGTCATTACCAGCTCTTTCTGAAATGTCTCGGCATGCTACGGTTGATAATATCCAAAGTCAGGATCATGCACATAACTGAATTTACAACCTCAGTAGGCAATAACAAGAAAGAAGGAACTACAATGCTGTACCTTTCTAGACTTGAACCTCAATCCTCCAACATCTACAAGATTGCGTGATGTAGTAGTCGAAGATCTCTGAGGTATTTGCTTCCCAGCATACTGACCCCTGTCTGCAAATTTTCGGGGGAATGGATTCTGAGATGTAGTACTATCGTCATCCGTCTTTTGCTCAGTGTCCAAAGACAATGGTACTTTGTTCCAGTGCTTGATGGAAACTGTGCTGTCCACAGTTACATCATCTGATCTTTGCACAGCTTCACTGCAGGATTTTAAATCTTCCACGTGCCCCTTCAGTGATGTCGTAGCTGATTCAGAACTAACTTCAGGTAGGAAGAAAGGAGAGCGAACAAGTACTGATCGTGCTACATGGTCTCTTTTAAAAGCAAGAACATCATGTGAACACAAAACCAGGTCCCTCTGCAAACATATAAAGCAGTCTTCTGACTAATTTTGAGGAAAAACCCTACGGAACACATAAAGAGGGAAGAAATTTCAAATTTATATTCCCCAAATAATGCCATATAACAGTTTTCCAGTCCACAGATTTTAATACCAATCCCTCAATTTCTTTTCATTTTTTTTATTAACAGTGGTACTACCCCGTCACACTAATCTACCCAAGATAGCCCAAAGCCCCCAAGCACTCAACCCAATAGAGCGACCACACCTTAAGAACCAAAATAAATTAACAATTTCATGAACTTAACTAAAGCTAGTTCTTGAGTGGCTAGGCACTCGCTTATTTATATCATATTTAGAATGACCATCGGTGGCAAACACTTTGAATCAGGAGTTGAGTCCAATTGAACTTTTCTTTTAATAAGAGCAGAATTGAACTTTGAGATTATTACAAACAAACTAAAATATTTGATTACACAAGGAAGATAAAAGGCATCCCATTAAAACAAATATTCTGAATAGAATAATCTTCAAAAGAAAAAAAAAAAAAAAAAAAAAAAAAAAAAAAAAAAT
>QLSR01000076.1:227714-247571 GCA_031780015.1 Citrullus colocynthis
CCCAACCCCCCCCCCCCCCCCCCCCATGGAAGCTGCCAATCATATCTCCGCCACATTTGCTTGTGCGTTGAAAAATTTTACAATCAGATCATCTCCACATAATAAGATTGGCTGCTGTAATATTGAGCGTGGCAGTGAATAGCAACATTTTTCTTCAAACCCATCCGTCTAGCTGGTAAATAGAACCCTTAAAACCTTTCAACAAAATCATGATTATTTAACAGAGCCCAGGATTTTAGAAAATACTCTTAAAAGCTGAATCTAAACAGTCCAAACTAATTTTTTAGAATAAATGTGGGATGAGAAATTTGAACCTCTAAACTCAAGAAGATGAGTAAATGTATTAAATATTGAGCTACACCTATTCACCGAGATTAATACAAACTTCCAATTGCTCAAAGTGTGTTTCTAAAAGATTTCAGAACTTCTTCCTTCTACTAGCTTAAGCACAACCTTCCATAAACAAGATAAAAAAGCAACCATGGTTGGGCCCAAGGGTCCATACATGCCAGGTAAATAATAAGAGGAGAAAAGGGGATGGATTCAAGCCACTATAGCCACCTACCTAGAATTCATAGAATTCATGTCCTACGAGTTACTTAGGAAACCAAATGTAGTAGGATCAGCCTGTTGTCTTAGGAGAATAGTCGAGGTGCACTCAAGTTGGCCAAGACACTCATGTATAACAGAAACAATCAAACCAATCTTCTACAGCAAATGTGGGGATGAGGAATTTGAACCTCTAAGCTCGAGAAATAAGTAGCTAAATATTGAGCTCCTATTCTCTAAGACCAAATGTAATAGGCTTAGGCAATAATTTCAAGAGAATAGTTGAGGTGCGCTCAAGCCAAGACACTCATGTATATCAAAAAAGAAAAAGGACCGACAAAATCTCTAGTCGGTTAATAACTAATTTCTTGGAGATTGGATAGAAAAAATCATAGAATTCTTTGACAAAAGAAAAACAAATGGAAGGTACGGAATTTAATTGGTCCAATTTCCCTCATTGAGCATCATCGATAAAAGTTTTGTAAAATCCAATGTTCTTGATTCAAGCCCATTGGAGTCTTTGTTATCCCTCAATATACACTTTTTTTATGATCGGGGAGTTCCTCCTCCCTCCACCTTTTCGTGAGAGGAGTAGTTTCTTACAATTGATAGGGGTGTGTGCTTCTGCTATCAGGTGGAATCTTTAGGGGAAAGGAACAATAGAGTGTTTATAAGGTTGGATAGGGAGCCTATTGATGTTCGGGCCCTTATTAGGTTTCATGTTTTTCTTTGGGCTTCAACTTTGAAGTCTTTTTTTCCTGGTAACTATTCTATCGGCACTATTTTACTTGATCGATCCCCTTTTCTTTAGAGGGGTTCCTCATCATGTTTCCTTTATTTGCTGTTTGAGTTAGTACAGTGTTTTCAATCCATACAATGTTTGGGTTATTTGCTGACTGTTTACGAATTAGAAAAAGAGTGTATTCTTAAATTGGATCTTGAGAAGGCTTTCTATAATATTGATTGGGACTTTCTGGATGTTGTGCTTCAGGTCAAGGGTTTTGGTCCTATTTGGCAATCCTGGATTCATGGTTGTATCTCTAGTGCAAATTTTTCTATTATTATTAATTGTCGGCCCAAGGGAAAGTTACTCCATCTCGTGGCATCACATAGGGGACCTGCTCTGCCCTTTCATTCTATTGGAGGGTCTTCCTTTCTTCCTTTGTTGGGCCATATAGCATCTCATTCTATTGGTGGATCTTTCTCTTTTTTTTTTTTTTTTTTGAGTCATCTTCAATTTGAAGATGATACTTCGCTTTTCTCCATCACATTTCGTCTGGCTTTACAACATCTCTTTGATGCTATCCAAATTTTTTTAGCAAGCCTCTGGTTTGGCTATTAATTTTTCTAAGAGTGAATCATGAGGGATCAAAATTATTGACTCTAAATTGGATTGGATGTTGGCCACTTTTGGTTGCAAGCAAGATAGTCGGCCTTCCACCTATCTTGGCTTGCCTTTGGAAGGGACCCCTCACTCTCCCTGTTTGTTGTTGAGCATATACAGCATAAGCTTCACAATTAGAAATATGCTTTTATTTCCAAGCGAGGAAGGCACACACCTATTCAGGCCATGGTTACCGGCATGCCTACTTATTACCTTTCTCTTTTTTGTGCTCCTACTGATATTATTAAGAGTTTGGATAAGTTGGTTCGAGATTATTTTTTGGAAGGTTCTCGAGATGCTGGTGGGATGAATAATGTTTTTTTTTTTGGACAAAATCTACCACTTTCATTGAGAGAAAATGAAAGAATACACAGGCATGCAAAAAACAATCCCACATAAAAGAAGAACTCTCTTTACAAGAAGGGACTCCAGCTATGCAAAGTCATACCTATAGAATAATTATGAAAAGTCTTCGAAACCAAAGTCCAAAAAGAGACATGAAACAGAACAAGGGACCATAGCTCCCTAGGATCCATCTCCACACCCCTAGAAACCCTAGTATTCTGCACACCCCAGCAAGCCATAAAAAAAAACTTTTTCCCCCAAAAGGCGAATTGAGGAGGAACTCCACGATCATAGCACTAACATCTCTGTGACCAACATACACCATACCAAACGTCTAAAAAAAAGAATCTCAAACTGAACTCACTAGATCACAGCGCCAAAGAATACAACAAAAAGGCCCAAAAAGCAAAGGCAACTTCCTCACGAGCCTATACGTGTTAGCACGGCCATAAAGAACACGCCAAGTAAAGAACCTCACCTTTCTAGGGATCTTAATCCTCCAAAGCACCGTAAAGACTGACACACATGAGGGAGAAGGATCAACCAAACAATAGAAGAACAACTTGCACGAGAACCCGTCCGAAGGATCAAGGCTCCAAAATTTGACATCCCTTCTCTCAATTCTAAAGGGGTGACCCTCGAGTAAAGAAAGCAGAGTAGCCACATCCTTCGCTTCCCTATTGAACAAAGAACAACAGGACCCGAAGGAAAAGGAACAAAAGCTCCCAATCCAAACTAAAAACTCAGCAACAAAGTGATTTTTTAGGGATGACAAATGATATGGAAACAAAACACAAAAAGGACTCTCCCCCACCCTATGATATTCCCAAAAGTATGTATCTCTCCCCTCCTCCATCACACAACCAACCAAGTGAGCAAAAGAAGGGAGCTTTTTCATAATGTTAATTGGGAGATTGTTCAACATCCGAAATTGATGGGTGGTATGGGTGTTGGTAATTTCTGTCATCATAATTCTACTCTTTTAGTAAAATGGATTTGGCGCTTTCTTCATGAGCGTGATGCTTTTTGGCAAAACTTATTGTCGCTACATTACTCACCTTCTAGTGCTTGGCCTGCTGTTGTCCATTATGGGTCGTCAAAATCCCCATTGGCAGTGTATTTGTCACACGATTGATTTGATTGCTACTTGTACCCATAACTATCTTGGTGATTATACATCTATTTCTTTCTAGAAGGATCCTTGGTTGAGTTGTGGTCTTCTTTCCAATGCTTTCCCACGTTTATCGTCTTGCACTTCAGCCTAACTTTAGATGGCCAAAGCGCAGATTGCGGATATAGAGGCATGGGTTTTGTGTCTTGGTCGTGATCTTAACCATTTGGAGACTCTTGAATAGGCTTCATTATCCCACCTTTTATCAAGATTACGACCTTTACCTGATATATGGTCTTGGTCCTTGGATCCATCTCCATCTCCATCTTTTTCTGTTAAATTTATTATGGCAAATCTAGTGGGTACGGTTGAGCCTCTTGTCAAGGATCTATTCTATTATCTGGAATGATCAATATCCTAAGAAAATAAAATTTTTCCAATGGGAGCCTAGTTTTGGAGTTGTTGTTAGAACGTCGAATCTTGTATATGTCTCTTTCTCCTTCTTGGTGTATCATGTGTCGATGTCATCTTGAGTCCCCAGCTCATATATTTGTGCATTGTCCTTTTGCTTCTCATTTCTGGCACATAATTTTGGAAGCTTTTGGTTGGTCTCTGACCTATCATGATCCCATTCTTGATATTATAGCGTCTTTTTTGGTGGGTCATCCTTTTAGCGGAACTAAAAAGATGGTTTGGCTGGCTAACATGCATGCTTTCCATTGAACTCTTTGGGGTGAACACAATGGTCGTCTTTTCCAAGATTCTTTTTCCTCTTCTATAGGTTTATGGATTTAGTTTTGTCTACTGTTTTTTATTGGTGTACAAATAAGCAACCTTTTACTCATTTCAATTTATCTTATTTAGTCTCCAACTGGAAATGTTTGTTCTAATATGCCTTTTGGCATTGAAGTGGCATTTCAAAGTTCCAATAAGAGGTTTATAAGTTGGAATGCACGAATTATAAAATATCCAGGAATTCCAGAAGATTATTTCTTTCTGGAAAATCAGGAACCACCAACATGAAACATCGTATAAGAAAGTTGCCCTACGAGTATCAGAATTTATAACGTACAAAGCATAAAAGAAGAAACTAGCCTGTCCAGCTAATGCTCCCAGTCGGCATGTTTTTTAAACAAGACACTCTAACATGACATAAAGACCCATCATTTATTTAAATTTCATAAACCTGAATTAAATAAATTACATGATAACTATTTACAACCAATAATAAATTCTGGGGCCTACTATACTGCTCGCATCTTTTGGAGTATAGACAGACGAGAAAAGAAATATAACAAATATGAACACACGCCACTCTCTTAATACCCGTTCCTATATCTCTCGATATGGTAGTATTGATATGATAATTCAGCAGTCAGCAACTAACCTTCCAAAGAAGTCAGAAAGCATAACTTGTGCATGTAAGAGAGAAAGAGACGGAGAGAGGGAGAGAGAGCAGCCAGGAACATAAAATCAAACTACGAGTGTAGTAGAAAATAATTGTTCGCTGATTTTAGATTTCTACCAACTTCTAAATACTTTGTACAAGTGACGTTAACATGCTTTTCTGCTAGATAGCTTAAAACTAATCTACCCAGTACAACAGCATACAGAAGTCAACAAAAAAAAAACATAAGCCAAAATCTGACGACCATAGTAGCCACGTAGAATGTGCTTCTGATGCATCATCCAAACAGAAAAGGAGAATGGCATAGAATAATGGGGCAATAAACATACCATGGCTGCACCGAAGACAAGCTCCATACTTGACTTTGCATATGTTACATACTAACTTTTTTCTGGTTTCTTTTATATCTCCCAGATTCATAACGGGCTCCATCTGCGTCAAGTTCTCTATATATACCTCTGGCATCCACTGGCTACAAAATAAATGAGCAAATTCAACAGAAAATCCACTGTCAACGCTCTTGTGTACAGGTTTCAGAGCACCACCCTGCTTGGGACAGAGCAAACAAGGCTTCGTGGAATCATTAGTTTCATCCTTCTGCTTACACCAAGAACAGAACCAGGATCCATTGACTTTCTCTCTTATGCCATAGCACTTATAGTGAACCACCACATGACAACAACTGCAAGTAACTAATGGATTTAACTTTGTGCCCGTATCACCCTTAGAGCAAAAGTGGCACAAAGATGGATTTCCATCGCAAGGAGAAACAATCAGGACTTTTTCCAATCCTGCATCACCACCTAGAAGCTTCCGTTTCTTCGAAGGCCGCTCCGAAGTTAAAGACACCTTATTCCTACAACCTAAAAGCCACTCTAAGCCGCAAGAAGAATCCAAGTTCAAACAACCCTTATCTTCGAGAGGTGAACCACTGGTTTCAACCATGCCCACACCCGAGCACAAACGATCATCCTCAACCTCGTCTTTAACAATGGCCCCATCCCTATTCTCATCACTAATATTCTCACTGCCACCTACATTTGCTTCTGTAACATCTCTTGAAGACGGAATTGAAAAACATTTCCTAGCCACTAAACTGCTAAAGGAAGACCCTGTACGCAAAGTGTCTACATCAGACAGCGTCAAATCTCTAAAATATTCTTCTGTCTCGACCCAAATGTTGGAACCACGCGACCTTTCACCTTGCCTAGAAGACTTCTTGTCTGCCCCGGAATTGGATTTCCTCTGCCGTTTCTTACCAACCGTATGTCTACTCAAGAAGTTACCCAGCCTACTGGGCAAAGTAGGGACACAAGGAGCCGAACTCTCTTCCGCAACATCAAATGGCGAACGCTCACATAAAGCCTTTTGAGCCTGCGCGTAATAATCAATGTCCACAGTAGACAGCTTCTCCTCGTCTGTTCGAGTTTGGGTCAACGTTATTCTGTTCGGCACTCTCGCCACTGGACAAGGCCTCTCCTCAGTACCACAGCCTCCATCCGCACCCCTACCCATCATCTTCTTTCCCAGGTGACATCGGTCTCTAGTCATCACCAACAATAACCAGAAATTAACCAACCTATGGCGCGTCCCATGGTCAAATCCCCAAATTTCACTCTATCCAAATACCAACACTGCCATACCTAACGCTTTTCTGATCCAGGCCCCCTTCAAAACAAACCCTAACCCTAACCCTAACCCTAATCCTGAAATCCTTGTTCAACTCTTCGGCTGCAAAGGGGAAAGATGAGGAAAGGATGAGCCCGAAACCAGAATTGGGGTCTCAAATTAGTATGGTTCTTGTTGTTTTGGGATCACTTTTTCTTGTGAAATGATTTTAATTTTGTTCGCAGTTTGATTTCGCTTTCGATTGGGATGAGAGAGAAATGAAGAGAGAGAGATTCGCGTTATTTGCAGGCAGTGAAGGCGGTTGGTTTCTAGAAGATATTTTAATAGGGGAGCATTATTAGAATGTAGTAAGCAAGTCTGAATTCAGCGCTATTACCTCCACCATTATATACGTGGCACTCATCCATTCGTTTAACTGATGTAATCGTTTTACCGGATCATTGCCCTTGCCTTTTCTTTTTTCGTTTTCACAAATTTTTTCTTACATTATTTCGATCCCTCAAGTTTTTTGCTTTTGTATGTTTCTTTTTTACTTTTCCTAGATGCTTTCTTTTCGTATTTAAAAATTAAATTAAACATATTGATCTTAATCATTTAGAATTTTCAATTTTATTCAAGAGTCAAACTTTTTCGAGACAAGAAAATGTTGAAATCTATTAATTTAAAGTCTTTTTCTTTCAACCAAAAAAAAAAAATTTTTATTTGGGGTTAAAAGTGTTCTTTCGTTAAGATTCAAAATATCGATGTCCATAAAAATACTAAGATTTCGATTTTATGAAAATATTGATGTCGATGAAAATTTTGAAAGACTTTATAGAAATTATTATAATTAATCAATAAAACTTTGATTGTGGCTTAATTAGACTCTAATTAACTATTTTTAATCATTATTTTTATAAAGTAAGAAAATGTTTAGATGTGTATTGTAAATGTCGATGCGAAAGCATAAATTGTAAAAGGAAATGAAAAAATAATTACTAAATAATATCAAAATTGGTAATTAATTACAAAATTATAGGACACAGGCAATATTTACATATAAAAGAAATAGTTGTAATTTGTTTATAATAAGATCTACGTGTCTAGTACTAAAAAGGTGAGTTTAGAGCATCATATCCATAATCTTGGTAGTTTATATAGAAATTACAATGTTATAAGCTTTATAATGAAAAAAAGATAGAAAAAAATGACATATAGAGAAAACTATACGATACTTCGTTGATATTTTAGGATGATATTTCTATATTTTTACCCTCTTTTTGATCCGAGAATGTTGATGAAATGATTGTAAATCCTGTGATTTAAAATTCGATAAATTATTTTAAATTAACAACTATGTTTGGAACGAGCAAATTTTGAAATTAATGTACTTAAAATTTTGTGTTTGGATGGTAATTGAAAAGGAAAATAAAGTTAAGAATTTACTAATATAAGCTTTTAAGTATGATCTGTTAATTAAAAATTAGAATATGACAAGGTCAATTAAGTAATTAACTTTTAAATCCTATGAAATCACTACGAAATCTGAGCATTTTTTTTGTTGGGAATTTTTTTGTAAATAAAAACAGGATTTGAAATCATTTTGAATTTTAAAATCATTATCTTTCCTGCAAAAATAAACAACAGAATTCATTTAAAATCCCTTATGAATTGAAATTCCTCAAAAAGCATGAGGTTCCAAACCGGCCATAATTTAGTAAAATGGTAAAAATGATGTTTACTAATTTTTGTTGTTTTATGAACATTGGCATGTAATTTTGATTGATTCACGTTGATGCAGTCGCATCAAAATCCTAAAATCTAGATTTTTGTCTAATAGTCTGCAATTGCATTTCTCACGTCCATAGTTGTTTTTCAGCACCGAAATTGACTGGTACACCTCTGAAGCAACAATTCTGGCACTTCTACAATCGATTTGAGCCTACAAAATGATGGGAATGTTAGGATTTGTCCCCTAGAGCCTTATAGTTAATTAATTATAAGTGGATCATGTTGAAGAAATAACCTAAAAAGTCTAAGTACATGGATAAGGTTGGGTGTCTTATCTTAGTGATACCATGGATATAACTCACTTTATAATTGTTACAATTTATTTGATCCAAATTATTTATGTGGAGACACGTGAGTGTAGGTCCTTATTCAAAAAGTTTATATAAAACTGAACTGCGAAATAAATAATTTATCTTTGTAAATCCGCTAATTGAAAAGATTAATATTTTACATGATAATCATATGTAACTCGATCTTAATCTTGTGTGAGTTATGAACTCACCTGTGAGGCTTGTTCTTTGATTTGTATGGGTGAGAGTAGACTGAGCCGTCGACTTAATATGTCTATAATTTTTGGGACTTTACCAAAATGAGAGTTGGGAATGTAATTTCACAAGATGGAACTCACTCTTTCCCGTATATGTAGATGAGAAGTTCTCTTAAGTGCTAACTCCCAAACTTAGACAACGGGTCCCACTTTCTCACTGCTCGAGAGGGATTTTGGTTTATGATTAGACAATAAACAAATTATTCATTAGAGAATCAACAAACATTTAACTCAACTATAATTATGAACATCTCGTAAATGATTAACTTATAAGTAATGATTATATTCATAGACGCAACTTATCCTACAAATACATAAGAGTGCAATCATGGGTCTATAGTGTGGTTTGCCCCCATGGTTAATGAATAGAAATGAATTAGTTAGATAGTTTAATTAATTAATCTTGTATCACTAAAGCTTATAATCTATACGTTCATGATGTCCCCTTGCTAGCTCATAACGGACTAACAAGAATTAAGATAACGAAAGAATATGAGTGCAATTATGGGTCTACAGTAGTTTGTCTCATAGTTAATGAATGAAAATTAATTAATTAATTTTGGATCATTAGAACTTATATTATGTAGGTACATGAGGTCCCCTTGCTGGCTTATAACGAACCAACAATAATCAAGATAATGAAAGAATAATTTGAAGTGTTCAAATAATTAATTAATAGAAAGCATATTTATTGTATTAGAGAAAATGAATATAAGTTAATAATGTATATAGATACATTAATATATAGTTAAATACGAATGTGATTCAAGTTAAAACTATGTAATAAGTGAAGCTTAATGTAGTTGAATATGATTCCAGTAATTAGTCATTTAATATGCATGTGTTTCATATTGAAACTATATGTTATGAGAGAAATGTACATTTGAATTTGATTCAAATAATAATTTATTTTATGTTAAAATATCATTTTGGTCCTTGTATTTTGATTATTCCATTTTGGTCTTTGTGCTTTTAAATGTCCAATTTTAATTCATGTATTTTTAGTAAAACTTAGAAATAATCCCTGATATCAAATTATAAATAATAAACAACTGAGTTGTCAAACAAAAATAAAAAAATAATTTGAAATATGATAGAAATCAATTTTTTTTTTACTTGTCAATTACTTTCTATCTTCTCTCCTATTCTCTCTTCTTCTTCATCTTCGTCTTAATTTCCTTATTTTTTTCTCTTATTTCTTCTGCACACCCAAAATAAAATTAAAAACCATGAGACAAAGAAATTACGAAAGAGGAAAGGAGATGTTGAAAAATTAAAGACCGCTAGATGAAGAAACCAAACAAAGAACCATAAGATCAAATTTCCTCTCCTTTGCTAAAACCAGCCAAAAAAGAAATACATACCCAAAAAACAAAATCTTGAAACAGAACTGAAGTAAAAAAATTGAAAAGAAGATGATAGAGGAATATTTTCTTATGAACTCCAATCTTTTTTTTATTTGTGTTTTCTTATTTTCTCTCTCATGGGCGTGGAGTGAGAAAATCGGTTGGTGCCACGATGAGTTATATGATATGGGCGATTGTAAGATGGCGATGGTGAACGATGGTGCTCATCGAGGAGAAAAACAAAAGAAATAGGGAAAGAAGAGGAAGAGAGATAGAGTGACGGAGAAGATGAAGAAATGATATGAACGAATGAACCTCAATCATGCCATATGAACATCATGAAAGACACCAAGAATCCACAAAATATGCTATCCATATTCACAATGAGAAGAATTTGCAATTATGTGAAGTCAAGTGAAATATGAAGAATCAAGCTTCATATAATAAACAAAGACTTCAAGTTACTTCAAATAGGATGTCATTACTCTTGGATGGTTTCAAATGCATGGAATATGGATGAAAAATATTAATCTCAGATTTATTGTATTTATTAAATGTTTTTTTTAGTTTTAAGTCATTTTATGTATTTTTATGTTACAATTAGATCATGGCTTATAATGGTCATTAATTATGAGGGTTACAACTCTTTAAATGCCTCATAGATGTCTAGGGTTAGATTTTGAAGCCTCTATAATCCCATGTAATTTTTCAAAAAAGGAGACATGGAAGAGATTTGAAAATATAGTAAAAGAGCTTTTGAGTTTTCTTTTAGCCTTGTGCTATGTTTCTTCTGCAATTTTATGATGTTTAGGTTGCATGTCCAGAATCATTCAAGCTTGACTTGATCAATCATGCTTGTGGAGTGCTTTAAAGATCAAGGTTCGATGGGAGCCACAAGCTTTGTTCGATCCGTAGGTTTTTCAATCGTCTAAGTAATCCATCAAAATGATAAGTAAAACTTGAGGATTTGAATCTAACAACCTAGTTCGCAAACAAGACCTTTAGATCTCAAACTCAAACACCCCAAATCAAGATGATTTTAGCCCCTATGAATGGCTAGACAACAGATTACTTAGACGTCGAAAAAACCACGAATCCGACCAAGCTTGCGGCTCCCATCGAACCTTGATCTTTGAATCACTCCACAAGCACAATTGATAAAGTCAAGCTTGAATGATTTGGGATATGCAACCTAAACACCACAGAAGTGCAAAAGAAACATAGCACAAGGCTAAAAGAAAGCTCAAAGGTTATTTTACTACATTTTCAAATCTCTTCCAAGTCTCCTTTTTTGAACAATTACATGGGATTATATAGACCTCAAAATCTAACCCTAGACATTCTATGAGGCATTAAAAGAGTTGCAACACTCATAATTAATGACTATTATAAACCATGATCTTATTGTATCATAAAAATACATAAAATGACTCAAAACTGAAAAATACATTTAATAAATACAATAAATCCGAGATTAATATTTTTCATCCATGTTTCATGCATTTGTAACCATCCAAGAGTAGATGACATCCCATTTGAAGTAGCTTGAAGTCTTTGTTCATTAAATGAACTTTGATTCTTCATAAATTTCACTTGATTTCACATAATTGCAAGTTCTTCTCATTGTGAATATGGATAGCATATTTTATGGACTCTTGGTGTCTTTCTTGATGTTCATATGGCATGATTGATGTTCCTTCGTTCATATCAAGAAAGGAGAAGAAATAGAGGATGGGTGGGGAGAGAGAAAGTAATTGAAAAGTATTGTTTAGGATAATTGTGTTGGGTAGCACTTTTAGGGATAATAATTAAGTGTATAGCAAATTTTAAAAAAATTGCAAATATAGCAAAATCTATCAATGGTAGACTCTATCATTAATATACTTTTATCAGCGATATGGTCTATCATTGATAGACCACTACTACTGATATGGTCTATCACTAATAGATTTCGAAAGCAGAGTCTAAATTTTGCTATATTTGCAAATTCTTTTGCATTGTGTTATATTTGCAAATATTTTGGACCTAATGGCTATATTTGCAATTGCCCCTATTGTTTATCATATTTCACTTTTTTTTTCCAATTTAATTGTTGGGACTATTTTTAAGCTTTATTTAAAGTACGAGACCAAAATTGGACATTTCAAAGTACAAGGACCAAAATGGAATAATCATCAAAGTAATGGGACCAAAATGATATTTTAATTTTTATTTTAAAATATGATATTAAAGTAAATTCATTTATAACTAGGCTTTTAACCTAATTATCTTCTATAAAATGATAATTATGAGAAGGGAGAAGAGAGCCCTCTCATTTTTTTTCATAATTTCACAACTTTCACAATTCTCTCTATTCTCCAATTCTCTCGCATCTCCATCACATATTCCTTTCCTTTGTAAGGCTCCTACAAATCAATTCTTGCCTAGAGTCATAGTAAGGAAGATTACATGGAAGAGGACAACACCAACACAAAAAGATTTTTTGGAGAAAAGTGTTTCTTCAAAGGTAATATCATGCTTAAATCTCTAAATTATAGCACTTCATATTTTTGGTACTTTTAGTTTCTTAATTTTTTTTTCTAATCAAAATTGAACCAAAGTTGTAAATCACTTTCGCTTGGGATTCAAGGGAGGCCTTCCTTTTCAATAATCAAACAGTCAACCCTTGAGATTCAACCATCCCTTGAGCAAGCTATCATCTCCCAGTCAAAAAACTTCATGAGTGGTGGTTCTTCTAAAGTACCTTATATAGCTCTAGGATATCCCCACCCCATGAGAACGAGTGTAGAGAAGGGATTTATCCTTGAAAAAGAAGAATCTACCCTAGGGAGAGAGTTGAAGAATGTTCCAAGCGATCTTTTTTACTGTATTTCCAACATTGTTTTGCTCATCTTTTGTTCTATTGAACCTTTATCTTGTAATTATGGTTTATAAGTTAATGAAATCCACTCATTATTCTTAATCATGAGCTAAAATCTCTAAGGTTATGTGAATACCCTAGGGTACTATGGCTTGAGTAATGCCTAAGACTCACACCAACTATGATTTGTGCATTTCTTTTGTTGAGTTTATGGATAAGAAATTGTTAAGTTAAATTGGCCACTAGTAATCTAGTGGAGTCTTAATACTAAGAAAACTAAGATATAAATTGATGTCACAAATGAATATTAGACTAAGAGCCTAGAAATAGGACTGTCACATAGCCTTAGAAATAAAGTACTTCATAGAGTAAATGAATTGCATGAAATTAATATAAGATCCAATTAACTATAATAATATAGACATTAGCTACTAAAGCTTCTAAAGGAACTTGACACAAGACCGAATAGAAGGAGTTTACTACCCATGGCTAAGTCACTATCACGGTATGATGCAACCGCATTGTTTAAGACACATTGCCTAATTGGTTGAAGCATAGTTGTTACCCTATTCACTTATTATTGTTTTTTTTTTTTCAATGTCCAACTTAAATCACTATCTATCTACACCTGGTTACTTCGATTACTTTGATTACATTGTTTTAAGAGCACCTAAACTAAACATTAGTCTCGTGGGATTCAACTCTTGGAATACTCCAAAATTTATTACTTGCATCAACAATGTATGCTTGCACTAAGACCAGACTCACTATTATTTCTACCACTCATACACAATTGGTCAATCAATTTCCACTATATTTCAGCAGTATACCAATGTTAATTCAACACCATATCCATAATTTATTGTTACACCACTTTAGATATGTCTATAAAATAAAGTATCACAGATAAATCGATGATATTAGCTATAAATTGTGGGATTTTGAGAAAAATGATGTTACCTCCCAATATATCTATTAATTACTTGATTTTATGGATATTTTGGCGATTATCGGTGACATGTCGCGAGATTTTTCATCCTTGGTTAGTTGGCATGTGAAACTATATAATTGACGTATAAGAGTGTTGAGTTTTATGTCTTAAAATTCTTGGTTTGTAAACTTTGAACATATTCTCAATAAAATTGTTATCGATGTTTATTCAGTAAAGATGTTATTGAATATGTGAATTGTGTTTAATATAACCATAAATCCAATAAACTAAGAACCCATGACTATAGTTTGAATACTTAGACTTTATGTGTAGACATAAAAATTGGATCAAGTTTAGCCAAAATGGTCTATAGTATAGGGATAAGGGAGTACCTTATCCTGGAGACACTATGGATGTGGCTCATTTTGTATTCGATACAAACGATGTGATCCTATATCGTTCATGTTGAGACATGAGAGTGGGGGCATCCTATACAATGAATTTGCATAAGACCGGACCATGAGATAATCACTTTTACTTTATAACGCCGTTTACTGTTAAAACTGATTATTTTAATATGATGACCTAGGTAATTTGATCTTAATCTTAAGCTAACTATAAACTCCTGTTTATTTGGGAAATCTGCATGGGTGAGAGTAGTCCAAGTTCGCCGACTCAAAAAGTCTACCATTTTAAGGATAAGACTAGATAGATAGCTTAGAACATAGTATTGCGAGATGGAATTCGTCTACCTAATTCAAGGTTAGTAGAGAAATTGTTCCCTTAAGTACTGGTTCCAGGTCTTGGACATGGGGCCCACCCTCTATTGACCCGAGAGGGACTCGGTTTGGTGGTTGGACCACAAACCAATTGTTCATTAGAGGATCAGTGAGACTTAAGAAACAAGATGTAATTACAGGGGTAAAATGATAATTTTGACCCAGTTGTAATTACGAACAACTTGTGGAGAATCGACTTACTAATCATGGTTATATCAAGTGGACAGAACTATATCTATAGTGAGAAGAGTACAACTATTGGGCTATAGTGGAATGTCCTGGTAATTAACGAATGTTAATTAATTAGGTTAAAGATTTTAGCTGGTTAATTACAGATCGTTGGAGCTTGATCTATAGGTCTATTAGGTCCCTTGTTAGCTCATGGAATAAACTTTAGAACAGTGTGATGAGAGAATTTGAAAACGTTCAAATTCAGTTTAGGGAGTAAGTTTTACATTTCGCTCTTTTAAATTATGAATTAAACGAAATTGGAGAGTTTGAAATATTTTAATATTTATTTAAATATTAATCACATGAATACAAATTCATCGGATTGGAAAATGTCGGGATAAGTGAAAAAATTATTCATTAATATTAATGTAATATGATATAATTAATTAATTAATTAATATTTAAATTAATTACATTTTAAATTATTATTATTTAAAATTAATTAATCGAATTATTTTTAAAGAAATTGAAAAAAGAATTTCATTTATAAAATGAATTTTAAAAATTCATTTTGAATTTATTTTCAATTTTTGCATGGTTGAAGTAGGAGGTGTGAGTTTAGAAACTCACTTAACCCCTCCTACAAACACCTCTAATCCACCATTGTTAATCATCAAATTGGTGTCAATTTGTGACTCAAATTTTTAGGTATTTCCTCCTTACTAAGTAGCCGTTTTGAATTGATTACACGTGGAATTTTTTTTAGGATAATAAGTAATTTAAAGGAATTGAGTAATTACTTGATTGTGGAGTAAAGTGATTTTAAGGAGCGGGGGAAAAGGAAAAAGAAAATAACAATAAGTAAAATATCATTTTTGGAGTTGAGTTTTATTTATTTAAGGAAGAGAAAAAGGAAAAAGGGAGGAAAACAAAATAGGATATTTAAATTATTTAGGGTTTTGGTATTGGGAAAAGGAAAGAGATTTAATTTTTTTTGGCTATTAAATAGTGTTGGTTTCTCGTTTTGCGTGCAATCAAAGAGGAAAAAACCCTTATTCTTCCTTCAACCTCACGCCACCACCGCCCCTTCCCCAACTTCTCCTTGGTCTGCTTGTTTCGTTTGCCGTTGACATTGTCTTGCTTAGGTGGGCCTCGTTCGATCATCGTCGGGGAGTCGTGTCGTCGGTTGCTCGAGCCTGCAGGAACTCCTTTGTCCTGGTGTAGGCGTTATCTCGCCCAGGTGATGTCGCTCTCACTCAGATGGTCTCGCTCGTCGCCACCATCACCATTGTCTCGCTTTCGCTCGGATAGGTTTTGCTCGTTTTCGCTTCGTTGTCATTCAAACGACAGCTCCGTTGTAGCTGGTCAGTCGTTTTGTCGTGCTTGCCGTCGTCTGATCACCACCGGTCCCTTGCAGCCTCGTGTCCGTCCCTCTCGCCTTCGCGCCTACTGACGTCGCTGCCGTTTCTCGCCCTCTGTAGCCCAGCCACCTTTGCCTCCGCCAACCTCCGACAACACCCTTCTCACCAAAGTCGTGGGTGTTGGTGGGTTTTGGTTAAGGAAATTGGTCCCCTTGTTAGTAATGACTGTTATATTAGTAATGAACTTATTACTATGAGCTGGAAACTCTAGTTGATTATGTTAATAATGACTGTTATGTTATAGTGGTTATTATCCTATTTAACATACCTTGTACCCCTTTTGACGTGAACTTTTGAGTACATAGACTATGACTATGATTATGTTTATGACTGGGTGTCCCTTGTGATCACCACCAATGTTTACGCTTATGACTGTGACCTTCGGGATCACTGCGTGCCTCCGGGTTCCCTACTTATGCCTATGCCCATGCCTATGTTGGGTACATAGGGACATATTATAAAAGGATAACAACCTCACCTAGTAGGCTTAGTAATGTGTCACTTACTGAGTATTATTACTCGCCCTTTTCTATGGTCTTTTTTTCAAGTAAGGGACGGGATAGACATGTGCATGACAAAAGGAATCTGTGACCACGCCTTGGGACTGATGTCACTTATGCATCATAGATTTATGCATTTGCTCTCTATGACATTGTCACACCCCCTCCCTGATTACTTACTTAACCTGAAAGGAGATGTGAAAACAATATACATCACCCCTCTTGTGACGCATATTGCCCCATCTTACATAACTTCCTGCACAAACATTTCCATACGTATACATTCATAGAATTCAGCCATATTAACGCACGATCATAATATAGTAATCCTTCCTGTACACAGTACACTTTTATAACATATTCTCTCATAACCCACTTCTAAACAACTAACTCTACATGTCACCAGTGTTAAGTTATTTACACGTACAACAACGAGAAAATAAACTGTCTTTGGAAACTCGAAGCTTAAGCAGGGCGAATTGGAGTAGGCACAGGAACGTCCTTGCTACCTAGGAGGAAAAGAAAACATGGAACACGTGAGCTAAAAGCCCCGTGAGTGACTAATTTTGTAAAACTATCTTTTGTTCGAAAACAGTCATGTTAAAATTAACACCATAAACGTAAACGTGATACAAATAATCATTTCTGTAAAATCATAATTTCAACAACGTAAACAAATCACATATGTTCATGCCAAAATCATCGTATATGAAAAACAGTTCGTTCTCAAAACTTTCCCTTAGTCAGGGCGGAGCAAGACTCAATGCACCCGATGTCAAAAACAAGTAAGGCTCGATGCGGAGCAAAACTCAATGCACCAGCATATAACGTCTATGTGCACATAGGAATATGGCGGGTTGCCCAAGTACCTTCTACGAGTCCTTCAGTACTGGATCCCGGGGAAACTCACATGCCTTCTCATGTCCTTCAGCATTGAGCCTCCTCTAAAACATTTTAGAAATCAGCATTATACATAAATAGTTCACATGAAAATCAGATATATCACGATAAACAACATTTCAAGACATGTCATTCAACATCTAATAGAAAACGGATAAAACATGCCTTATGAACAATATCATCAAACATCATGCTTTTCAACAAAACAGTTCATCTCAAAGCCATATTCATAAGAAAAATCCAACTAAACATTTTCAATAAATTCGTTTTCAAAGAAAGAAAAGTGTCACTCACAAATTATCCTTAGGCTCTGAGCGGATTATATGCCTTTCTGAGCTCTTCTTGGCCCGTAAATACACATTCCTCACGTTACGTTTTCCTAAACTTCCTTTACATGATCATTAAACGTGCATACTTAAACTCTAATCATGATTCACCACCGAGACTCCCTTTCTTTCCTAAAATACACATAATAAGCGAGATTCTATGTCACTAGCAAGATTACCAACAAGATTTCACCTTACTAGCGAGTTCACTAACGAAATTAGACGACAGGTCACGGCACTAGCGATACCAGCATGAGCGATACCAGCGACACTACCTGATGAGCGATACTGAGCGAGAGCCAACGATATTTGTCAGAGAAAATCCTCCTTTACACGACCAGCGACACCAGTGTCGCTACTCCCGCTCCAATTCTCAGCGTTACCTGCTTCCCAACGGCACCCGACAGCAGAGTTTCCTCCTTACCTGTTTGTTCTCACTTTTGTCAATTCAAAGTCATATTTCCAGCCAGATTTAGAACTTCTTTTCTTCTACAAACTTATAGAGAAACATGTTTTCTAGCTTACCTCAAAATTTCGTGGCTTAACTCATTCTGGTTCATCAGATATTGCAAGTTTTCTCCACACTGCTCCAGATTGCACAGAAATTTCGTATCAGTAACTTCCAGCTAAAAGTTTATATGTTTCTAATCCATTTCAACTCAAGCATCCTTCATAAAAGTTGTTCAAAATTGAGTTAACTTACTAACCTTAAAATTTTAGCCCAAAATCCAATCTCTTCAGCTCGATATTCACCAAACACCAGACCTGATTTGAGCTGCACGACAACTGATGAAGCTTCTGTTTCAGCTTCAGTTTTACCATGAAATCTTCCAAAACCTTGCACGAAATTACCCTAGAACTCTTCTTCAATCTCTCCACAACGTGTAGCTGAAAAATAGCATAAAATTTCATTTGGAAATGAGTAGAATGAAGTCGGCAAGATTTTATCTCTAATGAAAGGTTAAAACTGACTTCCCAACCTTATCCTTTCTTCTCTTTTTCTTTTTCTTCTCTTTTCTTCTTTTAATTTCCTTTTTCTTTTGTCTTCTTCCCCTTTCTGATTTTTTTTCCTCTTTCTTTTCTTTTTTTTTTTTACAATATGAAATTATTAATACTAATTCGCCTAAAGCTTTTGAACGTGCTTACCAATTAGGTGCTTACAGACATAGAGTGTTTTAAGGGGACCCCGTTAAACAATTTTCTATCTCTATATTCAAATTTAAATAAATTATTCAGAATTATTTTTGTTCGGTATTATGTTAAAATTTCTCTCATTATTCCCAAAGTCCCAAAGTGCTTTACGAAAATTTTCATGCATAGCGTATCGTCTGGCTAGTTTGAAGGCCGGGTCGTTACACAATTTTATGGCAAATTTGATTTGCATGTATTCTTCTTTAAATAGAGAATGATTTACTTGAATTTGGTGGTTAATGTGCTAAGATTTTTTCCAAAATTTATCCCAAGAACTCTTCAACTCCAATTTCTACATAAACTTCATTCTTGCTCTAAATTCATTGGAATTTGAATCCCACAATCCGTTTTAGCGCCATAGAATAATGAGAAAGTCTCTTGTGGTGGTCCACGAAGTGTTTGCAATCAAAATCTTCAAGGAAATTGCTTCAATTTTGAGCTACAACTAGTAAGTATCAAAACTCTGTTTTTCGATTTTTAAAACAAGCATGTTTAATCTTTAAAATTGATGTAGTCAGAATGATTTAGACCTGAATTGTTTCTGCATATATGTTCCTAACTCCTTCAATGAGGGCCATAAAACTGAAAAAACTTGAACTAATTCCTTAAAAAAAAACTAAAAAATTTAAGGTTTCTCAAAATTCTATCGAATTTGGGGGGGGGGGGGGGGGGGGAGAGGGGGAATAAAT
>QLSR01000076.1:255107-266336 GCA_031780015.1 Citrullus colocynthis
CAAATATATATATATATATATATATATATATATATATATATATATATATATATATATATATATATATAGATGACTCGCTCTTGCCTTCTCGCTGCCTCTCTCTCTGTCTTGCTCTCCCTAACTGAGTTTTATCATTGATACTCAATATAAGTCTTGCCTTCGTTCTTAGTCTCACACACTCTCTCAACCACTCTCTCTCTCTCTCTCAGCCTAGCTCTCTTTTACAGTATTGCTCTCTCTCATAGTATCGCTCTCTCTCTATCTCGCTCCCTCTTAGTCTCACTGTCTCTCACAGTATCGCTTTCTCTCTCTTAGCCTCGCTCTCTCTCACAGTACCGCTCTCTCCCTTAGCCTCGCTCTTTCTTAGTCTCTCTCTCTCTCTTGCAGTATCGCTCTCTCTCACCTCACTCTCTTTCAGTCTCGCTCTCTCTCACAGTATGTCTCTCAGCCTCGCCTCTCTCAGTATCGCTCTCTCTCATAATATCTTTCTCATCCTCGCCTCTCTTAGTCTCGCTCTCTCTCACAATATCACCCACTCTCTCATAGTCTCACACTCTCTCTCTACCCGCTCTCTCTCTCAACCTCGCTCTCTCTCTCTCTCTCTCAGTCTTGCTAGATCTAGCTTTCTTTATTTGTCTCGCTAGCTCTCGTTCTCTCTATTAGTCTCGCTCTCTTTTAAGTCTCGCAGGGAATAGGGCCCCCGCAGGGACCCATTCCCTCAAACGGGAATCCCCTCACCTATCCCAGCCTAAAAATGGCAAGGACGGGGGCTGGATGGGAACCCCCTACTCACCTCGCCCTGGCCCTATTGCCAACCCTAGAACTAGGCTGATTTGTTTCCGACGGTGGAGGCCGTTGAGGTGGCTGCGGACGGCCAGGAGGAGGCTCGATTGGTTTTTTTGGGGAGATGTTTCGGAGGTAGATTATAAAACCTTTTTTTTTTTTTTTTTCTAATAGTAGATATTTCGGAGGGAGATATCTAAGAGTTTGTGGATATTTAACTTTTGAAAGGCTAATAGATTCTAAGGTGGTGTTTGGGCCACCAACCTCAAGTGGGTGAAGTGGGCTAGCTATTATATAGGATTTCATTTATAATAGTTGATGTTTGTTATAGTGTTTATTTTTTCTATCCAGACTCAAATAGTTAGTAGTCTGCACCCCACTAACTATAATAACCAACTCAATATTTTAAATACCCTCATACCACATTGAAATTTAGACACAAAATTGAAAATTTTGTAAATTCTTTAAAGTTTTTTTTTTTGTTGATCGATTATGGTTGTTTTTAAATATAGAAAAATGAATCAAAACATTTACAAATATAGCAAAATTTAAACTATAAACTGCTATTAGATAGACACAAATAACCGTCTCGATTTATTGTAGTCTTGTAGTCTATCGCTGATAGACTTTTACTATTATTTATAAATATTATATCAATGTAATTTAATCCAAAAGATTGTCCAACATTTACACTGGGCAATGTTATATTTCACCGAATGGGAGAGCTTGAAGGGAAGGTAGATGGGAGTTTTAACATTCGGCAGGAAAAGGGTGTGAGCCTGTGAGGTGTGCGATCATTCAGTTCACATCACACTAGCCTCTCCAATTCGACCCGCTTCAAACCACTTGCGCAAGGAGAAGGCAAAAGAAAGAACCCACAAATGGATTTGGCGGAGCTGTGGTCAATTTTCGGCCCAGGTGTCGCCGGAGCTGTGTTCGGCGCCGGATGGTGGTTTTGGGTTGATGCGGTTGTCTGCAGTTCTGTCGCCGTCTCCTTCGTCCACTACCTCCCAGGTTCTTTATTCATCTGCGAGTTCACTCCATGTATAATTTGCGCTTAGGGTTTTTGACGGTGCTTCGGTATTGGGGTTGTAGGTATTTTTGCTTCTTTTGCGGCTCTGATGTTCAATTGCGTTCGCAAAGAAGACATCGATTATTCTCCATACGAGGAGGGCGAATGGAGGTGAGAAGTTTATGCTTTATCTACTCACCTATCTCTCTTTTCTTTGCTTTCTGCATCTTCTATTGTTTAAATCTGTCACTAATCATGTCGCGACCCTAATCATTCGTGTCGATTGAAAGCAATGTCACCGTGTTCTTCTTCGACAAGGTTATGTGGAATGTGATTTAGTACCTGCTAGGATTATTCTCCCCGAATGTGTTAGGATCTTATAAAATCGTAGCTTACATTTGGGTCTTAATTCTTTATTTACAATTTTGAATATGGAATGCACTTCGATTCAAACTTCGCATGTTTGCAATGGAAGTTCGGTGCTAACTCTGGGGTTTGGTTGGAGCACTCATCAGGAACATGAAATCAGTGCAACCGTGATTGAATTCTTACTCGTCCATCACAAGTTTAGGTAAGGTGAAAAATCAAACAGTGAACACAAGTTAAACGTTGTGTCAACGGCCGAATCAGTAAGAGCAATTTGGAGATGCAATTTCTTCACCGCGACTTCTACACCTTTTTTTTTTGTCATGCGAGCCCCATTTATATTGTACTGATTATCAATTGGACATCCCATTAATCAATTATTTTATACCCTTTTTCAACCATCGCTCCAATTAAGTGGGTTGCGAAGAGAAGGAACTAAGGGACAAGAGTGAGGTTGTTTAGGGTATATTTAAGTACGTGTCTAATGAGGGGAGAGTTGAAAGAAGACAAAGAGCATGCATGTGCAAATGAAAACACATAACGTAACTTCTTGATAGAATGGTCTAATTGATGGTAAACATTAGTGGAGGTCTGACAAACATCAAAAGTGGTGTTTTAGAGGTTTTGATGCTTAAGAGCTAAGGTATACGAGTCATATTCATCTTGCTTTGTCTGGAAATAAAATTTTCATTAGTATGGAAAAGCTCTTTTTAAGTATGCATCATTGCTCTCAAAACATCATATATTATAGGTTTGCTATCTTAGGATTAAGATGCATTCGACAAGACAAGAGACCAACAGGGGTTGTATTAAAACAATCTAGGGATTGGGGCAGATGAAGCTTCACTCACTAAACTACAAAATGAGATGCATCCATTGGACTATAATCATGAAAATTCTAGAATTATAAAATAATTATTTTGTGGTTTGATCACTCCCAAGAGGTGGTAATAGTATAGGCTGTATTGAGATTGAAACTTCTATAGAAGAGAGACCAAAGATAAACATTCACTTCCACAGGGATCTTGAAACCTAATATAATTTGCAGAAGGGGCTTTGAAATTATCAGGTGGTTTGGTAAGGTAACATGCATTAGAGATCATTTTGTCACACCTTGAGTAGTTGTGGTACTTGTTTGAGAACAAAATTATAATGATTTGCAAGCTGAGATCTAGCTTCTAGGAACTTCATTAACATGCTCTTAAGAATGGAATTCTTAAAGTGGTAATTGCAGAAATCAAATCTATATTGAAGGCCTATTGATCAATGGATGTGTGTTAGATACCTCTCCTCCGCACACACAAATATCTAACAAGACAGCCAAAGAGCAAGAATACCAACCAACAGTCTAATATTTATTCATAAACAGAGAATCCATCAACAGGATAATTCTCAGAAGTTCCACAATATCGATACCAGAAAATAAGAACAAGAAGAAACAAGATTGCAAAAGAAATATCAAGAAGATAAGGGCTGATTTGAGAGCACCTCCCTCTCCCAAGCTTCCTTCAGCTTCTCACAAATTCCATACCCTCCATTTGCTCCCCCAAAACCCTTCATAAACCTCTCAGTTGTCGGCCCCACCGGTTCCCCCAGCCTCTCTAACCGAATTTGCAGCAACAACCTCCTGGTTATTTCCTTTTTACCCCTCCTATGGTATGTATGAATGATTGGGGGTCTAACAATACCCCCCTCTGCAAAACTCACCTTGTCCTCCAGGTGAAAATAAGGAAATTGCACTTTAAAGGTATCCATCTCCTTTGATGTCCGGCTAGTTTTCTCATTTGATCAAAACCTCCTCTTTTCCTCTCTCTGAACTCCAGCGTCTTCCCATAATCATTTCCGGTTGAACATTCATTTTGAAATCGTCAGTCAACTCCGGTGGTGTGGGCTGAACCGTTTTCAGAACTCCTACCTTCTTCTTTAATTGTGACACATGGAACACATTATGTATAGTTGTTGATGGGGGTAATTCTAAACGATACGCAACTACCCCGATTCTTTCCAGAATTGAATATGGTCTGTAATATTTAGGAGCAAGTTTTTCATTCCTTCTCTGTGCCAAGGATTGTTGGCGGTAAGGCCGTAGCTTCAAAAACACTTCCTCCCCCACTTCAAAATTTACTTCCCGTTTGCTCTTATTAGCATTTCATTCGATCTTGCGCTCTCACCAATTGCTCCTTTAAAGCCAACAACACCTTGTCCCTCTCGACCAACTGTTGGTCTAAAGTATCATTTCATATCCTCGTCCCCATACACAAAAAGAGGTGGAGGCTCTCAACCATAAACAATGCAGAAAGGTGTTGTTTTCATCGCACCATGAAATGTCGTGTTATACCAATATTCTGCCCACGACATCCATTCACTCCATCTACAGGGTTTCTCATTATAAAAGCATCGTAAGTAGGTCTCGAGGCAACGATTTACTCTCTCCGTTTGTCCGTCGGTCTAGGGGTGGAAGGTGGTACTCGGTTTCAGCACAGTGCCCTGTTGTGTGAACAACTCAATTGAAAAATTACTTAAGAATATTCGATCTCTATCCGACACTATTGATTTGGGAAACACATGAAGGCGAACCACCTCTCTGATAAACACTCATGCCACTTGCTTCGTTGAAAAAGGGTGAGACAAGGTTATAAAGTGACTGTATTTGCTTAACCGATCTACCACCACAATAATTAAATCGAAACCCCTTGACTTCGGTAGGCCCTCCATGAAATCCATGGATATATCATCCCAAATTCTTTCTGGCACTAGTAAAGGTTGAAGGAGCCTTGCTGGAAATAAGGATTTTGTCTTATTCCTCTGACATTTTAGACATTGCACCACGTAGTCTTGAACTCTTTTCTATATCCCCTTCCAATATAACTCATTGCTCAACTGTTTATAAGTTCACATGTACCCTGAATGGCCTCCCATCACCGAGTCATGATACATCTGTAGTAAAGAAGGGGTCAACTGGGAAGAAGAGGAAATAACTAATCTTCCTCTGTAGAGTAGTCGGCCATGCTCCCAAGAAAATTTTGGCACCCCCTTGGAATCCTCTTTTAATTTGGCAATGATCAACTGTAGCTCAGTGTCTTGCTCCACTTCCCGTCGTACCATCTCACTATCTTACAAAGTGGGTGTTGATAATATTCTCAGTTCGGCTTTGGGTGAGATTCTTGGCAAAGCGTCTGGAGCTCTATTATTCAATCCAGGTTGGTAAAGGATGTCAAAGTCATACCCCAACAGCTTCACTAACCATTTCTGGAATTGTGGATGGACTTCCCTTTGCTCCAACAAAAATTTGAGGGCCTTTTGATCAGAAATTACCACAAACTTCTACCCCAATAGATAATGTCTCTATCGTTGCATAGATAGCACCACAACCATTAATTCCCTTTCGTAGATTGATTTAGCTCGAGCTCGTTTGGATAATTTCTAGCTAAACTACGCAATCGGTTAGTCTTCTTGCATTAGACCTTGCCCCCACCCAAAACTGGATGCATCCGTGTCAATTATAAATGTCTTTGAGAAGTCTGGGAGTGCTAGGACCATCCGGAATGGTTACCATGGCTCTCTTCAATTTATCGAAGGCTTCAATAGCTGCCTCGTTCCATATAACAGTGTTCTTTTGTAACAATTGTGTCAATGGGGCGGCAATGGCCCCATAATCTCGGACAAACCTTCGGTAGTAACCCTTCAGCCCCAAAAAACCTCGCAGTTCAAATTTATTCCTCGGAATTGGCCATTCGACCATCGCCTGAATTTTACTTCTATTCTCTTGCACCCCGAATGTTGAAACCCAATTCCCTAGATAGTGTATCCAAGACTGTCCAAAGACACACTTCTTGTGATTGGCATAAAACTGATGGTCACTTACTATATTGAACACTATATTCAGGTGTTTTTCATGAGAGTCTAAATCAGGACTGTAAACGAGGATATCATCAAAGAAAACCAAAACAAAACGCCTAAAAAATGGACGAAAAACTTGATTCATCAATGATTGAAAGGGGGCCGGTGCATTCGTAAGACTAAATGGCATCACGACAAATTCCTAGTGTCCTTCATGCGTTTGAAAAGCGATTTTTGGTATATCGTCTTCCTTCATTCTTATTTGATGATAGCCCGATCATAGATCCAGTTTGGAGATATGTCGACCCATGTAATTCATCCAATAACTCTTCAATAATGGGAATTGGAAATTTGTCCGCTACAGTTGCTTGATTCACCTTTATAGTCAACACAAAAGCGTCATCCCCCGTCTTTCTTCCTCATAACAGAATTGGACTCGAAAATGGGCTCCTGCTCAGTCGTAGGAATCCCACTGCCATCATTTCTTTGATTAATCTTTCAATTTCATCCTTCTGATTATGGCCATATTTATACGGCTGCACATTGATTGGTTTATGGCCCTCTTTCATAACAATTTGATGATTGATTCCTCTCTGTGGTGGCAATTGAGTCGGTGTTTGAAAAATGCTTCATATTCACGCACTAACCTTTCAATTATCGAGTGAACTTGTTCCTCCTATAACTTTAGTGGGTCAATCTTACCTTTACCTTC
Organism: Citrullus colocynthis; assembly: GCA_031780015.1. Classification (NCBI taxonomy): domain Eukaryota; kingdom Viridiplantae; phylum Streptophyta; class Magnoliopsida; order Cucurbitales; family Cucurbitaceae; genus Citrullus; species Citrullus colocynthis. Next base: position 261,821 of record QLSR01000076.1, read on the forward strand.
CGATTCAAGCATCAGGTTCTGAATTCAACTAAGAAGCCTTCATCTTCTTCCTCCCAATTACTGATCATCATCTTCATAAATACTTTGGCCTTTGTCAGGGAAGCATCCCCCTTCAATATAACTTTCGAATTTCCTTGGGTAAACGTCATGGTAAGATTTGACCAATCCACTCACATGTATCCCATGGTATACAATGAAGTCGTGCCCAAAATAATATCTAGACGACCCAAATCCAATGGTAAAAAATTTTCGAGCACAGTGACCCATGGTAACTTGATGATCACCTCCTTACAAATCCCCCTTCCTCGCAACGCTATTCCATCGCCGATAACAATCCCATAATTTGTCGTGCTTGTCACGAGTAGCTTCAATTCTTCCACCAGCTGTCGGTGTATGAAATTGTGAGTGGCCCCATAGTCTATCAGCACAATTACCTCACAATCCCCAATTTACCCTTTTGAGTTTCATGGTCCTAGGAGTCGAATACCCCAGGACTGACTGGAGAGCTAATTCCACCTTCTCTGCAGCTGCTTCAATTTCCTCTTCTCCTTCGGATTTGGCAATCTCTTCGATCACTTGGCCCTCGCCTACAATAAAAAGCCGCAATTCCCTCTTCTCTTGGGACTTACAATGATGGTTGGGCGAGTATTTCTCATCGCATTTGAAACATAACCCTTTATCACATTTCTCTCGAATTTCCATATTTGAAAGCTGTCGGGTCGAACTCTGTCTCCTCGGAGCCCTGACCTTCTCGTGTAATTGGATTTTGGTGGTATTGGGCCGATAGTAATTTCTTTGGGTCGCTTTGTCCGATTGGTAGACCTTTCCTTCCCTGTTTGATTGACTCTGGCCCATCGATCTCCATTAACGCCTATGTCTCTTCATTAATGGCCTGGGCTTCCCTCATGGCCACCTCCAGCCCCACCGGATTCCGGCTCTCCACCTTCACCTTCAGTTTCAGATTCAAACCGTTGATAAATGTCCCTTCTAACACCGATTCAAACACTTTTGGTATTAGTTCTGAATAAGGCTTGAACTGCTCCGGTAATCGGCGTAGCTCCCTTCCTGTTTAATCGACAAGAAACGCGACGTCAAATTTCCTTCCCATGACATTCGAAATCGACCAAAAATTCTCTTCTTCAATTCCTCCCAGGTTTTGATAGAACTCCGATTATGGCTCCAACGATACCGAAGCACCACCTCATGGTCGAAGTTGATAGCAACCTTAATTTTCTCCTCCTCCGTCAGCTCATGGATTTCAAAATAATGCTCCGCTCGGTAAATCCAAGAATCCAAATATCGGCATTTCCAACCTCTTATATTTGCTTTTATCTCCTCCCCCTTTTGCCTGGGATGATTCCCCCTCATTGGCCTCACTCGCCTTTCCCTTCCTCCGTGAACCTTCAGTAACCAAGGATCCCTCCTTCCCTCTACTCAATGTGACCTCTCTCATTTGCGCCATCAATCAATCGTCATTTTGGCACATTGCAAAAACCATTTCCTTCAAACCCAAAATATCTCGGTCATGCGATTCCAACTTTTCCCCTGCCTCCTTCATCACCATACTTCTCGTTCTCCTCCGGATGGAAAACGGCTTTGATACCAATTTGTTAGATATCTCTCCTCTTGCACACACAAATATCTAACAAGACAACCAAAGAACAAGAATACCAGCTGAGTATCCATCAACAAGATAATCCTCAGAAGTTCCACAATATCTATACCAGAAAACAAGAACAAGAAGAAATAAGATAGCAAAATAAATATCAAGAAGATAAGGGCTGATTCAAGAGCGCCTCCCTCTCCCAAGCTTCCTTCAGCTTCTCACAAATTCCATACCCTCCATTTGCTCCCCCAAAACCCTTTATAAACCTCTCGGCTGTTGGCCCCACTGGTCCCGCAGCCTCTCTAACCGAATTGCAGCAACAACCTCCTGGTTATTTCCTTTTTTTACCCCTCCTATGGTATGTATGAATGATCGGTGGTCTAAAAATGTGCTACCAAACTTTCTGAGAATTAACCAATGAATGGTGACATTAATTATGCTACTGATTGACCAATTAAGGAATATCAAAATAGAGCAAGGTAATGACGATCAAATTGCAGCTCGATCCATATGGTTTACCAGCCGTGAACAATTAGCTGCCATAACAATGTGACTTTTTTTAAATAATAATAATAATAATAAAGAAATCATGGCTTTCATTATCAAAGAGAAAGATACAAAAAGAAGGGGAGATGAGGTATGACACAAAACAACTTATAAAAAAGGAGTCCAACTAGTATAAATTTGGGTTAGGCTATTACAAAAGAATTTAGAAGTAGAGACCATATGGAAGCAAAAGAGTAACCAAATTCCAGAATAGGTCACTGTTTGTTTCTTGATCACTAAAGATTCTAGAGTTTATTCCAAACCACAACCTCTAAAGGAGGGTGAAGATCCCATTGGACCAAAGAATTTTTGCTTGAGCATTTAACTGAGGACCTTTAACTAACTGTAGAAGGGCATTTGAAGCTTTCTTGGGCCAACGTCCCTGCATTTTGAACAAGCTAAACAGTCTCCCCCAACCATCAACAGCAAAGGGACAAAGGGAAAAAAGGCGCATAAAAGATTCTTCACTCTTTTTACAAAGAACACACCAATTAGGAGAGAGTGCATAATTCGAAGGACTCTTTGGATTCTACAATAGGTGTTTGGCCTTTCAAAAGAGAAGACCCACTAGAAAACTTTGACTTTCTTAGGACAAAAAGTTTTCCAAATACGATTAGGTTTTTGCCTTTCCAAAGCTATTTGTTTCACAATGAGCTTGAGAGAGAGAGTTAACTGAAAAGAAGCCACCATTCTCTAGCAACCTCACAAAACAAGTGGAACTTGTTCAAAAGAGCAACCCAATCATCAAATTCAGCATTAGTGATATTTCTTATGAACTTTAAATCCCATGCATGAAGAGAATCAAACCAGCGCTGACAAACTAAAGAACCCTTGGCAATCACAAGTCTAGTATGAAAAGCTTAGGAAATTCCAAACGAAGTGGCGAGTTAACCAACCATTTGTCCTTCTAAAGTTGGGCTTTATCTCCATGATCGACTCTAACTTTATACCATTCCTCTGAAATGAGAACCTTTTTCCATGATCTGGGGCCAAAGGCCTTTAAACAAACGAGATCCTTTCATAGAATAGGTCACCAATGAGTCTCATTCCCGTTGTATTTATAAGTATTCACCAACTTTCATAAAGCATTCTTCTCAGTGAGAAATTTCCAACCTCATTTGGCTAAAAGAGTGCAAATTTTAGTGGCAAAGTCATCAATGCCCAACCCTCCCATATTAGTCGGAAGAGACGTAGTCTTTTCCTTAACAAGATTGACAACAACAAGCTCCTTGCTACCTTCCGAAAGAAATTTCTAACCAACTTTTTCCAACATATTGAGCACACTAGTAGGGCAAGAGAAGATCAACAAATAGTATAAGGGGATGTTCGCAATAACCAATTTAGCCAACGTAATGTTAGGTTTCTCTTCACCTACACACAATAAACCCAACAAGCAAATAATCCCGAGAAAACAGGGCAAACTACCCATAGGTTATATATTTACTTTCACATGAATATCGAAGGTAGTTGAAACTGTTATAAGGGAAAGAAGATCAAGCTACAATGTTAAAGATAACCATGGGCATTAGGAAAACCTCTGCACATTCGAGGGAGCTAAGCAATCCTCTCCAAGAAAGCTTCAACAGTTTCACCATAATCTTCAACCTTCTCAGCCTTCCAAAATGCCTACTAAAGCCCTCACACAACATTCTCCCTTTTCCTCAGGAACGTGGTCCCCACTCGATCAAACAAGCATGTCCCCACTAACTTCTTGTTCTCATGTCGCCCTTTTTACCCTTCCTCTCATAAGTGTAAATTATTGGGGTCTCACACGTAATTCTGCCCTCTCTAGAGAGAATAAGACTCTTCCATCGGTCCAACTTTCTCTCTATTTTGTCAATAACAGTCTGCCAAAAGGTAAGCTTTGTAGGGCTTGATTGATTTAAGGTTTGTGGAAGGGGGAATGGGCTTGGGCATTTGTAGCCCACATTTGATTGAAGAGTTTGTTTATTTACATGGGAAAACGTTTTTTCTGGACATCACCTATACCCTTGAAACAAGCATTTTATTTAGGCGTCCAAATTGTTGGGATTTCTGGAGAGTTTCCTGTGACTTTTCTTTGTCTTGCAAGGGTGTATGCTATTTTTTGGGTAGTGTGGGGTGAGCGGCACAATAGGGTTTTTAAAGGTGTAGAGAGGGACCCTTGTGAGATTTGGTCCCTTGTGCGTTATCATGTTTCTTTGTGGGCTTTGAATTTGAAGGCTTTTTGTAATTATTCTATAGGTGTTATTTTGCATAGTTGGAGTCCCTTTTTATAGAGGGTTCTCCTTTTTTTGTGGGCTGGTTTTTTGTTGCCCTTGTATTCTTTTATTTTTTCCCAATAGTGGCTTTTTCATCACAAAAAAAAAAAAAAAAAAAAAAAAA
>QLSR01000076.1:266557-295248 GCA_031780015.1 Citrullus colocynthis
AAAAAAAACCAAAAAAAGAAAAAAAAAAAAAAAAAAAAAAAAAAAGATTGTTGGGGATTTGTGGGTTGTATGTGAAAAAATATATTATACTATTAATTATGGGTTTGATTTATTTTTTATTTTTTAAATTGGGAGATGTTGGTCAGTGAGAACAAATTTTAAAGATCTTCTGATAGTATTAATTTATGGTTTTGATTTCTTTTTTTGTCGGGAGATTTGGGTCAGTTGAGAATAAATTTGGAAAAAAGATCTTATGATACTTGATTTTCTTTTTATTTTGGGAGATTTGGGTCGATTTACAATGGATCATAGATGGGTAATTTGACTTAAAAAGAAAGCATGAACTGTATATACTTCAAAAATCCTTCCCCATTTGCCTCACCAAAATCCCTAAATCCTCAAAACCCCTTCCTATTTTTTTTGTCACCGCATCGACTAAAATCACAGCATGATAGGTGTCAGTTCTTTGGCCAAGGAAAAACGGAAAGTGAACCAAATGGGGGTTTGATTTATCATGGAAAAGGGAAGTCGGAAACTTGAACAAAGAGGCAAACCGACTTGGGTCCTTCCATATCTTCAATGTTTGGCATGACCGAATTGATATTAACAGAATTGCTGAGAGAGAGATATTAGAAGGCAAATTGGGGGGGGGGGGGTGGAGTTAGGAAGGCCAAGTCCAGAGTGTTGTTTGGTTTTATGGTTTCAATACAAACTGTAGCGATGATGATGATGTCATAGATTTTTCATGGAAGTTAGTTTTGGGAGTTTGATAGTAATCAACTTAGAAATAAAAAATAATAGTGAGCAATAATTGGAGGGTGAGTGGGTAAATCTAATTGCTTAAAATTGTGTTAACGATTTGATATAATAAAAATAAATTATTTAAAACTAATTATTGAAGTTTTTGATTAATTTTATACTTTATAATTGCATAAGAACCTTAAACACATTTATTTTTAATTTTCAGGCAATTTATTCCAGACATCCTTAATTCTTGTTCTCATGCATAACTAGACATAGTTATCTTTGGTTCTCTAGCAATCTATTCCCAGATGTTATTAATATCTAGATATCTATAAAACCTTGAACCAAACATGCTCATAGGGTTACCACCAAGGGGCATCACTAGGTACTCAAGAGGTCAGATGCCAGCAACACAACTCCAGTTTTGTGCCATTGATGAAACCTCACTACTATATATATTTGTACCAACCAACTGAGATTTTGAGAGATTAATTTTTAAACTTGACAACCCCACAAAACCAAGAATCCTGTTTTTCATATTTTCAAGCATAGGAAAATCATGGTCAAAGAAAAGGAAAGTGTCACCAGCAAACTGCAAATGTGATATATGAACCCCTCCACCTCGAAGAGGCAAACCCTTGAAGAAACTATCCCTCACACCCTTATCGATCAACATACTAAGAACATCAGCCACAAGAACAAATTGAAAAGGAGGAATTAAATCACCTTGCCTTGTAGCCCCCCTAGAAGCTTTGATTTTGGCATGCGGTCTACCATTAATCAAAATAGAGAAAGATGTATCGGTGATGCTAGCCTTCATCCACCTAATACACCGAGCTCCAAACCCTTTATGGTCAATCACCTCAAGGAGCCAGTCCATGTCATAGGTCTTCTCAAAATCAAGCTTGAACAACCGCCCTTCCTTTTTGCTAACAAAGTCATCAATAAGCTCATTAGCAATCAAAATTGGGTCAAGAATTTGCCTACCCAAGATAAAAGCTGATTGGTTGCAACTGATAGTTTGATGAAACACTTTTTTAAGTCTCTTGGTAAGCATTTTGTGCGATAAGCTTATGCAGAATAGTGATCAAACTGATAGGCTTGAAGTCAATTACTTTAGAGACATGAGCTTTCTTAAGAACAAGACAAATGTAGGTTTTGTTGATGCAACATTTCAAAATGCTACTTTTGAAAAATTTGTGGAACACCTTAAGAATACCAACTTGAGCAATGTTCTAAACCTTTTTCAGAAATTCTCCATCCTGACCAGGAGCTCTATGGGAGCTCAAGTCATCGAGAACTTCTTCCAACATTGCCTTACTAGGAGTATCAATGGCTTGCTACTCAATTTTGGGGGAATAACACGGTTGCCACTGGTCTTTGTACATAAATTCATAAAGAAACCACAAACTCATTTACAATTAAATCCTCATTCAAAATACTTTCTCCTAAATCCTTTTGGATTTCTTTGATAAGGCTTTTTTTCTTCTAGCTTTAGCATAATTATGGAAGAACTTTGTGTTCTCATCCCCTTTTAGCCTCCATTTGAGCTTACATTTTTGTCTCCACAACTTTTCTTCTTTAAAAATGAACTCTTCCAGCTGAGGTTTAAGAGTGCTCTTTCTCTGGTGTTATTGACACTAATGTATCAGATCTCATAAAAACTCCATAGCTAAGCGTGCTTGGGCAGAGAAGCATTAAGTTGGGTGACTACTTTCGTCCAAAAAATGAGTAGCTCTTCCTCTAAACTCATGGGGCAGAGAGCCCACTGGGAGTGTTTGGGGCAAGAACACCAAAGAGTTGTGAACTTTTGGGCCCACAGGGTAAGAAGTTAACAAGACATAAAATTGATGTTTTTTAGTCAGGGGTCAATGAACTCCTTAGACTAATTAAGAAGTGGAGTTTACAACTCCACATTCCCCAACTCCTTGAGCCAAACACCAGGGGGTCAAGAATTTCCTCTTTTGGGATGCCAATAATGCCCCATTTCTCCTTATTCCAGCTTTTCAGCAACAATTTATCCTCTTCAACTTCTGCAGAAACACAAAACTCGGCCAGCCTTGAAGATTTAATTTCTTCCATTCACTGTCAAAGCATTTCATGAAGCTTTTATTGCTCAACCACAATTTCAAAGCGAAATGGGTCCCCAAGAAACTTCGTTTGTCATCATAACAATGGGAAAGTGATTGAAGCTCTGGATGAGGGAACTTCTCCAACCAGTCTCTTAAGGTGGGAAAGGAAAGATTGCTCTCTACCATTCAACTTGGGGGAGATTTAAAAACGAATTAGCTTGGACCTGTTCTTTTTTTCTCTTAAGGCATCTGGAGACAGTTTCCTGCTGTGCTCACAGCCCAGTAGCGAATATTCTGGATATCTGCTTATTGAAGGTGTGAGCTGTAGTTCATTTTTCCCATTTTTTCCTATTCTCACGTCCCTCGCTTTTGATATTAGACTGCAATATTGGTTCATGTTAGGACATGATGGGTTGATATGCTAGTTATTTGGCAATTTTTACTTGGAATATCATGGAAATAAGCCTCTGAAAATATCAAGTTTTAGACCTATAAGCAAACGAAAGTTTGATGAATCCTCGGATAATACTGAGAATTTGATGTTTGTGTCGATGTGGTACTAGTATATTGCTGTAACAGAACTGATGTTTCTCTTGACAACAGATTGAAGCTTTGGCTCTTCTTCGCTTATGTGGTATCATTCGTTTCATTAGCAGCATCAGTGGGACTCTTGATACAAGATTCAGTAGTAAAAACTGGGCCGTCAGTGTGGACAGGAGTTGCAGGAGTATTACAGTGTGTGTTTGTGTTGGTTAGGTAAGTGTCCCTTCCACATTTTGATCATCTTAATTCTTATTTTTCCTATTTGTCTTTTATTTGGATTTGTGCCGACAAACATTAGCTACTTTTATTCCACCTAGCTTGTTGTGGAATCTTTCCGCAAGGCAACTTTGTGAAAGAAGAGTTTTAGGGGGTTCTTTGTTGTGTTGTTCATCTTGATTTCCGAGCATGACCGATACACCATAACATCTTGGTTTCATTCCTTTTTATTTTCTGTTTTTTCTGAAATACTGCTTTGTACAGTGGGTTGATTTACTGGACATCTCACTCGGAGTAATTATGGACCAAGACCTCAGAAGCTGAAGAGTTACCAACTGCCTAGACCTCCAGTGCACTGCAATATGGAGTTATTTGTCTATTGACCTGAACCCAAAAGGCTGTTTACTTCTTGTAAATGTCATGTTAATCTCAAGCTGGAACTATGTCTATATGTTTTTATAAATTCAATATAAGTGAGCCAGATATTTAATGTTTCAGCCATTTCAGCTTTGTGTTCATATCATTTATTTCCTTAGAAAGCATATGATGTGATACAGGAGGATTAGTTTAGTTTAGTTTTTGTTCTTTTGTTCCTTCAAATCAAAATGTTATGGGTGCAAAAGAAAAAGTGAAATACAATTATGGTCATAGAGGACCCATTCACAGTAAATTTAGATAAACTTATTATCATTTGAAAACAAGTCGCTAATCCATTTACATTGTTCTTTTCATTTTGTTTTGTAAATAGATTAACCAGGGTTTTCTTTGAAATGAGAAGAAAAAACATTATATATTGGAAAAAAACAGTTTTGTTTTTCTTTTTAATTATTTTGGCCGTCAAGCAATCATTTGAAATAGTACAAACTTGAATATGAAGAGTGTAGAGGATTCCTTAAGCAGTAAGTGGAACAGTTACGATTGGATTAACTGTTAAGAATATGGATGCATTTAACAAGAACTGGCATTGCCGACAGAGTGGCTGTAAAAGTAACGAATTAATCACATCAAGTAACCATTTCCTACGAAATTTAATGACTCAAACCGTCAGTTCTATTGAATAGTTCAATTATTGAGATAATTGCAAACTAATTTAAATAAGAAAAAAGGCCCTTCAATAAGTATTTTAATTATCTGGTCAATTGGACTTGAATACTTCAAACTGGATCACTTGCCGTCATCACCTTTATTAGTTTCAGAAAGAGAAAAAAAACGATAGTCGAAAAGCTTGTTTATTGATTGTGTGAAAAAAAAAAACCACAAAGTTGCTACGTCTTATGGAACGACACAATTTAAAATCAATAAAATTAATCCACATTGATTAACTTTCGTATAAGAAAAGCAAATTCCATCTTATTCTTAAAATTTCCAAAGCCTTGTTTTCTTAAAAAATATTGGACCAAAAATTCAAATATTTCTTTTTAAAAAAATAGAAAACACGACTAAAAACAACCAAGCATTTTAGAAACATAAATTTAGAAAACACAACTAAAAACAAAATCGTGGTTCATAACACATAACACAGCCTACGATATTAAAAACTTCTCGAGTTACAAAAATGATTTTCAAACGTACAAGACTTAATGTGCAAAATAGTTTATCGAACGTTGAGGATGATTAAAAAACAATTGAACGATCCCATGGCACTACACAATAAATCTCTAAATCTAATCCTCTTATTCATGTGTAATTAGTGCAATTCAATGTCAAACAAGGCTAGTACTACCAACTTAGAAAGGTAACATCCCAAAACAATAAATCAATATTATACCGAACGAAGATAGAAACCTTTTTTCATTTTCCATAATTTCCCAATTTCCTTTGAAGAAGCGTAACTCTTTTTTCTTTTTTTTCTTTTTTCTTTTTTCCTAGTAACTTCAAGAATCAAAAACCAAAATAAACCAAAAGATGGAATTTGCATACATCTTTCAGGCCCGCCAAACCTCATCATCAACTGCCCTTTTCAAAAACCGCAAAAACTCCCGCTGTAAAGCTAAGGCAGCAAGGATGATTTGGGGCAACTGTAACTTATTGCACTATTTGCACTGTTCAGTGTTCAATTAACATCCACCTCTTCTTCCAACCCAACTCTCATCAGCATTTCTTTAAAACCATGAAAACAAAAAGAGAAAAAAAAAATTTAAAAAGAAGACAAAAAAAAAAAACTAACCCCCACTGCCATTAAAAATTGTGAACTAGCAACTTCTCATGAGTGAAAAAGAAAAAAGTAATTCAGGCTTCCGAGTCAGATGAGCTCAATTCAGAACCGGCTCCATCCTTGCTGTCCTCGTGAGATTCAGATGGCACAAATATCTTTGGCTGAATGCATCGACCCATCTTTAGAGATGGCTTCAAGTTCATGTACTGCAATTAAGAATTGAATTTACAACTTCATCAGATAACAGAGAAAACAACAGTATTTTGAAAAGCATTGCAGTGAAAGCAATAGAAGTATTTATTACCTCCCGATAGAAAGAATTGATTTCTTCTTCAGTAAGACCTTCGTCCTCACCACAGTTTTCATCCCAGCCAAGAGAACGAAGAAAGGCAGCCTCCTCTTCATCTAGAGATTCTGCAGCAACGTGGCTCTCAGTTTTTTCACCACTATCACAGGATGCTTGAACCTCTTCAGAACTATCTCCATTTCTATCCTCCACAGAACCATTTTCAATAATACGAGGACTTGCGGGAATGTCAATTTCTTCCCTTGTTAGTTCATTAGATTGGCCAATTGAAGGAGATTTCACAGAAGAGCATGAATCTGAGAGAACGGCAGAAGAACTCATTGAAGTTTTCTTCTTAATGAGGTTAAAGAAATCATTCCGGCTCTGGACTTGAGATAAGGATGGTCTTTTTTCTAAAGTTGTTCCGGATTTGAGATCTAAGCTAGCAATTTTGCGCTCTACGGAAGAAACATTTGTATTATTTGGGCTTCTCAAAGGAGGATGTGGAACTGAAGGTGCAAGAGCGAACTGGCTGTTTGCTGCCATGCTATTTGCATTACTAGTTGGACTTGAGACATCCTTTGCTGTAAGGGAGACACCATTTTCTCTTACAGGTTTCAAAACAAGAAACTTCCCATGAGAACTTTTTTGAGCATCGGACTTGACATGTCCTCCACGAGATTGGTTGGCATGAACTGACAACGGCTGTGGCTGTCCACCCTTGATGGTTACACTAAGTTCTGCAGTTCTTGATGCTAATTTGGGCTTTGATTTATCCGAAGAATTAAGCACCTGTCAAACAAAAAACACAAAAAAGCTAATGATTATCTAAGGGGAGAAACAGAAGATTTGCAGTTAGATATAATAATGAGAGATACGTCACGATGGTATAAACAGAAGATACAAACAGAAGATTTCCGTTGTAGAACTTTACACCATGGTACAGAGGGGATTATTCAAAACGTAAAAACTAACTGTATTCATATTACGAGGGTGGAGAACATCCTGGATGTATTTAATCAAATTTTTTTTTACAGACAAGTCTACTTAAGATTATTAGCAAAGATATGGTATAATTTTCCATTCTCATTTATTTCTTCAGAATGTAAATATAAGAATACATATTTAAATCCATTTAAACTTAGATTATTGAATTTAAACATATATAAGAATATATGAATTAATTTTGGAATCATTAAATAAAACACAACAAAATATTTGCATTTTTTTTGTTCTAAAACTATTTTAAGAACTATACTGCCAAGCAAGTTTATTACATCACCATACTGAAACTCAACAATTATTTACATCAGCTTCAAAAAACAAAACAGAAGACAAATGAGAATATTTCAGAAGAGGAATGCTCAGTCAAGTTACAACTATTAATACTGAAGAGGGGTTGGCAATCAGTTAACAGAAAACTTGCCTACCAAATAGAACACGTTAACAAACAAAGGATACTAGCCATCAGTCACATATTGGCTACAGCACAACAATCTCAAATGAACAACGCTAATAATAGAAACTTCACACTTCCTTTAAAGCATATTTAATCTAACACTGACCTATTCCATCCTCGAGAGAGAATAAAAAGTGGTTAACCAAAGATAATTCAGTTCGCAAAGTGTCAAAAGTAGCAAGGCACATATATGAACACTATGACATGGGGTCCAAAATCAAATCTGGTTATCTCCTCCCTATCGTCTAGTTCTTACAAATTTCCAAAAGGGTTGAGGCAAGAAAGCAAGGACAAAACGCTTCGAAGAAGTTAAAATAACCAATTCCTAAATCCCTGGCGGCCGTTATGGGGCTCACTTGCATTTTGTTCTTCCAACCGTCCTTAAATTGAGTTTCTCATACAACCTTACTTGGATAGGATCTGTTCCTACAACTGTGTCCTTGAGTTCTAAAAATTGAGTTCTTAATCAAATAGAAGGAGGAAAAGTGATCTAGCCTATCTTCCACATCGCAAATAACTTTGAAACTTCTAACAAATGTTTTAACTTCCGCTATCTAACGCATAAACACTGCTCTTTAGTCAATGAGTAAGTTGAAGAGATAGAACACTTGAATAACCAACTTCCACAAAAATATACAGTTCCTAAAATTTAGTAGCAGAGTTTATTTAACAAGCTAAATCCAAAAATTTAAATCATCAGTCACCAGCCTAAAATGTAGTAGCAGAAAAATGTCAAAACATACACATAGTTTATACATGCTAAGTGCCTAATACTACAACACAAAAGCAGCTTTGAAGAGAGTATTAGTCCCAGCTGAAATCAGATATTGGCAAAAGTTGTCTAGGTTCGGTTCAGATGGTTCTCAGTTCTCTTATATATTTTAATTACAAACCTTTACATTTTCAAACCAACAAACACCAAATAATTAAAATATATAGAAGCAGGAAAAGGTCTAACAACAAAGATTCAACAATTGCATTAGCTCCAATTACCATAGCTTTTGGCATAGAAGGCGTCACTGGTATTAATTGCCTGGACTGTTTAATAGCCAATTCCTCAAGCCTCTGGGTCTTGACAGATAACTACCAAAGTGGGGGTAAAGGATGAGACTGTTAGACCAAAAGGAGAACATACTGTACAGCACAAGAAGGTTAGTATAGTACCTCAGATACCTGGGGAGCAGCACGAGCTCGAGATGGAACCTGCACCAACGCTTCGGCCATATTAAGTCCGGCTGTAATACTCAGAGGCCCTGCCCCTGATGTAGCAGGAACAATTTGTTGAAATGACGGTGACCCTGTGGTGCTTCCGATCATACTGGGCACCTCAGCAAGAGCAGATGTCCATCCCTCTCCACCAACAATTAAGGCTGAATTGCCAATAGGCAAGCTTTGAACTGGCGAGCTCAAACCAGGAGATGAAACTCTTCCAATTTCTGATGCTCCCTGCTTGTCTTCAGATCCCAGAGATGGGAAATCCTTTTCAAATACAGCTTTCTGAATGCTACTACCGACACTAGCTCCAGAAAGAATTCCATTGCTGTTGTGACTTTTCATTTCTGTTGCAACTCTTCTATGAAACAACTCACGCTCACCTTGCTTCCTGGATACCATTGAATGGGACCGCCGCAAAGCATCCTTATCAATCCTGTTGGAAAGAATCTTTCCAAGAGGGTCATGAGAGTCACGGTCCCAATTATCCCCAAAGTTTAACCTATCCTTTTCTTTCTCACGATCCTTATCACGATGACCCCTGTTAAAGCTACTATATGCATGTTTGGAAGAACCATTACTTGAACTTCTCCTTGAATTTGATGAAGATGTCCGATCCAGAAAAGCAGAACGCGAGGTGTCAAAATCGCTGGCGGTCTTGGAAGTTCTATTTCTCAATTGAGATAGAGAGGGGACATCTACACAACAACACAGGATATACATTAACAGCGTTCACAATATCAAAACAGAGGCAAGTCATCTTTATTCGAAGCATGCAACAATGAAAAAAAAAAAAAGAAAAGCAGTACCTGAGTGGGAAGAAGACGACGGAAAATGGTGGTTTGAATTGCCGCCACCAGTAACGCTTCCAGTACTTCTCAACCATTCTGGAACTAATGTGGGTTCACTTCTTTCCATAAGGAATACTGAACATGATCAAAATATCAGAAGAAAAAAACACTTCTTGCCTTCTTTACCGCCTCAAATTTCCAAAAACCGTACTCCTTGTGCAGAGGAATTTATAAAACCCTAGCCTGTACTTTATTATTTCAAATGCCTAACCTCTATTTTAAGCTGGATGAACTTTCACGAGCATCCCTGACTATGCAATTCACGGCAACAAACCATGTGTCATCAACTTTATGGCATATCCAGGGTTCCAGCAAAGAGAGACATGCGCAGTGAATTGCTTCAGCGTTGCAAACTCGCGCACGGTAGTGAACCCAGAGGATGGTTCTCAAAATTTATGTCCTAAATGCTACTAAAGAAGTTATCTTCAACAACTATCCTACTTCACGACCGCCGGTATTCAAGCAAGTAGCTACCAATTTGGCTACAAGCTGAACGCATTCTGAACGGGATTTATCTTATCTTATGTGCAAAATCAATATAACCTAATTCTCATACGGGAGTGGGATTTCAGATGACGAAAACAGAGGAAATAGCGGGGATAAGATGAAGCGGTTCAATTGAAAAGAATGATAAAAGAGGAAAGACCTCACACTATCTTCTCCCAGCCTCCGTGTTCGATTAAGTGTAGATTCGGTCAGCAAAACACGCTCGGAAAACCCTCATCTTTGAGGGAATCGGTTGAGATGCAGAAATATAAGAAGGTATACCTCAAGAATAAAGAGGTGGAGCAATTCCAAAACCGAAGATTGTCCCCGTCAAAACAGTTCGATCAGAGAATAAAAAGAAACCCTAACGAAATAAGAAATTGGAATAACCAGAATCCCAACTCCGACTGAATGTGCCCAAAAGAAAAATATCAGAAACCCTAAACCAAATATGCACCCTCAGAAAAAAAAAAACTTCCGCAGAGGTCCAAACCCGCAAGAAAATACACAAGAGATAGATAATATAACCTGTGAGATATCCGATGAAGAGGAAGAACTAACCCTACCCTCAAGACTGATTGAAGAACCCCAGAAGGCGCAACTGTTTCAAAAACTGCCCCCCAGTGGTTGCTGTATATCCCCAAAACAAAAAGAAATGCGTCTGAAGAGGGCAACAACAATATAGATAGATAGATAGATAGAGAGAGAGAGAGAGAGAGAGAGAGAGAGAGAGTTTCAGAGTGTGAAGAAAGAAAGCGGCGGCGGAGAGAGAGGGAAAGGGATTGGGAATGAGAGAAAATGAGGCTTTGGGTTGTTCGGAATAGCGAATAGGGTTTTTGTCTGTTTGTTCGGTTCGGTTGTCAGCTTCAGCCGCCGTGCGGTGGCGGAGAGAACGTAAAACGGCAGAGAGAAACGGAAGGGCGGAGAGAGAGATAGAGAGATAAAGAGAAAGAGAGAAGATGAAGCGAGCGTATAGAAGAAGTCTTGAAGGGGAGACGGCGAACAAATGTGAAAAATAAAAATAATTTCGTCTTTGGTTTCTCTTTGACAATCTGAAAATCAAACAAACAAACAAACGTCTCTACAATTGAATTTCCCTATTCTTTCTTCTCTTCTTTCAGGGCATATAGTGCTAAATCTAAATCTTTCTCTTTTATTTATTTATTTATTATTTATTATTATAATAATAATAAATACTGATAGTAATTTTTGAATAATAGTTTGGTGATCTTTGGACTCTCAGAAAATAGAATAAGAAATTCCCCCAATGTTGTGAACTAATTTTTCTTGGTGTTGGGGGGCGATTTGCTGTGACTCGGTGTATGGTACAGTGTAGGTGGGCCACATATTTCATATACCCTTTAACTGACCCCCATTTTTCTGCCCTTTTTTTTCTTTTTTATTGTGTTTTATTTAAATCAAATTCGATTTATAAACAATTCGTTTCAAAATATAATGACGTAGAATTTACACATATTTTCTACGAAAATACCGCTTAATTGCTCAACCAACAAAAAGGAATAATATATTAATCCTGATTAGATTTGTGTTATTTTTTTTAAGATTATTTTAAGAAAAATTATCTTAAATGATAAAATTGCTGAAAATATTTATAACTAATAGTACTATGTATTTAGGATAAACTACGATAGATCGTGAGAGTAAAATTTTGTTATATTTATAAATATTTTGGTTATTTTATTATATTTGAAAAGATGTTTATTAATAATGTTTATTTAATTTTAATATTGTTAATATTATTAATTATAATTAAAGGTAAAATCACATCTTTTAAAATACTTGACCAAGTTTTGTTAAAAAATTTGAACATTTCTGGTTAAGGTCATCTATAAATTTTATAGCCATGTTTAGAGTTATGGGAGAATTTTTTATTTTTCTTTTTATCACTTTTAGTTGATGGTCATTTTTATGTAATTTCACATTTATCATTAAGAAAACACATTTTATCTCCAATATCTCTACTTCACGTTAATAAAACGGAAAATGTGTTTTTTTTTTAAAAAAAAAAATCAGATACAAAATCTTCATTTATTAAGTGATCAAAATAACTTTATTACATTTTATTTCTATAAACCTCTTATTTATACATTTTATTTCTATAAACCTCTTATTTATACTTATACATGTATATTTCATTTTCAATGTTACGAAACATGTGCAACATCCGTAATTCCAACTAGTCGTTATAAAATAAGACTTTCTACCCATATAATCGAATTAAATAGGTCTAATTATAAAATTGTCTTAAATTTACTATTTTTTTTCATGAATATCCTAATGAGATGAAATATTACAAAAAGAAATATGGTTCAAATGTTCATATGCCCCTCTACAAATTTTAGAAATTTTGAAAAATAATAATAAAAAAATAGAAATAGGAAAAAACCAATAGAAATGTCATAATCACGCGCATTAAATGGTTTTTTCCAAAATCGTTTTCTTTTTCAAAATCAAATCTTTGAAAAATATATCATATTCACGCACATAAAATGATTTTTTTTTTTCCAAAACTTGCACATGAAAATTATGTGGGCTATAAAACATAGTTTATATTGGGCTTACGTGTACCTTTTGTTTTCAATTTCAAATAAATATGAATTTATTTCAAATAATTTGAGAATGTCATCTATCTTATAATATGCATGTTATATATGACAAAATATGTAAAATATATATCTCAATTTCAAACATATACATGTGTGTACATGATAAAATATGTGGAATATATATATCTTAATAAAAAAGAAACAAATTAAAATGTACAATATATATTATATAACAACTTTAAAGTCGTATTTGTTCTATATACATTTGCAATTAACCTCATATATATTTGAAATAAACTTTTATAAGAAACGAAACACATATAATAAGAATATTTGTAACTATAATTTTTAATTAAATATAATCCACCAAAATTAGGAATTTTGAATTTTAAGTCAAAATTCAAAGTCGGTAAAAAAGAAATCTTTGTGACAAATTTCTAACTAACTAAAAAAAATATCCTTAAAAAAACTCTTAAAATCAATATCTGAAATTTAAAAGAAAATGGACAAATTTGTAAAGATTGAAACAAAATATCATTAATAAACCAAAACTAATTTTTCTAATATTTTAATTATGAAATAAAACGAAAATTAAATATGTGAGAGAATATACTTATCATATTCTTTAATTTTATGAATATATACCATATAAGTTAATAAATAAATCATTAAATGACAACTCAAATTAATGATGATATATAGTGTAATTAATGTTTATTTTAAAAATAAAATTTCTAAATAATTAATATTAAATACGGATGGAATTTTTTAATATTTTAATTATAAAATAATAAAAAATTAACTAAAAAAAATATATTAAAATGTTAAAATTGTGTCAAAATCATGGAGAAATATTGTTGGTATAGTAGGTGGATTTCTTAAATTTTTCTATAAAATAAGTTAAACTTAATTTTAAAAGAGAAGGCTTATTTTGTGACATACATATCGTCCTTGAGCTTGTAAAATTATTATTATGTCTCAAAACTTGTACCAAATTTAAAATAATCAACACGACATAGAAATAAAAGATGAAATGTAGATTATATATTCGAACAAAAATTATAATATCGAGCAAAATAATGAAAGAAATGACAAAATAAATTACTAAGAATAAGATATAATTACTTGTTTTGTAAATTGTAAAAAAAAGCAAAAGTACGAGAGAGTTCGTAGGAGATAAAGAGTTGAATTATCAATTATAGTTAAAAATAAATTCATAAACTTTAAGAAATAGGACTTATCCTATTTTATGTTTCTTCCTTGAAAGGTATGTTTTATGCTATTCAATAAATTTATGAGACGAAAGTGACTTCTTTGTGGTGGGGAGGATAGAGAAATAAAACTAGAAAACAAAATTTTAGAAAAGGGTAGGGAGAGTGGAGAGTATATAAAGAATTGTTTGGTAGAAATTTTGAAAAGAGAAATCTGGAATCTCATTTAATGAAAACATAATTAGATTTCATATTTTTACATAATATGTGTTTAGTAGTAATTCATAAATTAGATTTTAATTTTAATTATTATTATTTTATTTATGAATATGATTTATGTTTAAAAAAAATTATATAATTATTATTTTGTAATATTATATAATTTAAATACATATTACATTCTTTTAAAAAATAAATTGAATTTATAACATGACATATTATATTTCTAGTATTTTTATCTTTGTTTAATATAATTATACATTTTAAAATGTGTACTTGGATCACAAAACTGAAAATAATTTAGAAACAGAATTCGAGTCGTCTACCAAACAAATATTTACTGAATTCAATGAATCTGAAAACATAAACTATAATCAAAATTATCTACCAAATAAGTCCTGATTTAATAATTTGAGTTTGCACAGAGTAGTTAAAAAAATTATTTTTCATAATTATTCCTCTGAGATAAGATCATTATTTCTAAATCTTAGCAAAGATTTCAAAAGCTAATTAAAAGCCGTTTATATCTAGAACATTTGAAAAAAGAAAGGCAAATTGTAAAAGCCACTTTTGAAATATGGTGATAATTGCAATTATACCCTCAAACTTTCATTTACAAAAATTGGGCCTCTAAACTTCTAGAAATATTGCAATTGGACCCTCTAACTTATAATAATTGTAGAAATTAAACCCATAAATGATAAAAATTGAACCTCCAAACTTATACAAATGTTACAATTTATATAATTATGTAAGTTTAAAGGTTCAATTTGAACGGATTGTAACAAACATATAAGGTTGAGAGCTCATATTTCAAAATTGAGTTTAAGGGTGTTATTGCAACTCTCACCCTATTTTAGAGGTAATTTTTGTAATTTGTCTAAAAAAGAATATATATAAATATATCTTATTTTTTATTTTGTTGAGTTTTACTCTTTTAACATCTATGCAAGTAAACTAATGACATCATTTCATACTTGGCAATTTTATGTTATATTTCCTCACTATAATCGTTGTTCTGTGATTTTCTTCATTAAACTTACTTTTTTAAAAATACTAAGGAAAAACTATTTTTTTAGTCCCAACTTTTGTATGTGTATTTGGTTTTTGAATTTTTAAAAATATACCTAGTCCAAATTTTCTATATATTTGATCTCTAAATTTTTAAATAAATTTTTTTTTAGTCCCAAGTTTTTAAAAATAGGCTTAGGAGGTCCTGTAATAATTTTTTTTACTATTTTAAATTAAAAATTAATTTTAAAAATTTACCTCTTATCTCTGATTTTTTTTGAAAAAAACTTATTTTGTTAATTCAAATGTCATATAATTATATAAAATAGAAAAAAAAAAAATACAAAGAGGCCTTTTAAACCTATTCTTGGAAAAACTTGAGGACTGAAATGTTATACTTTGAAAACTTATAGACCAAATACACTTATTCCAAAAAGCTCAAGGACCAAAAAGGCATGTTTTAAAAACTTGGACTAAACACACTTATTCTTCAAAACTTGGAACTAAAAAGATAATCCTTTCAAACATTAATTAAACATTAAAAATTAAAAAATGGATTTTTGAGGTCGAAAAAGCTGCTTTATTTGGTCATAATTGACAATAAATTTATTTTTATTTTATTGTTAGATAGTTAAGTTATAAAAGTTTTGCCTCAATTATAAAAAATACTATTACTATTGAACTTCGTACTTTATTTCAGAAATACTTACAACTTTCAAAAGTTTCAATAATATCCTAAATTCTTAAGAAAAACTCAATCAAACCCTTACTCTTAGTTCTGGATGGAAACGGTTAGTACTTGTTTAAAAAATACTTATAAATTTTCAAAAGTTTTAATAATAAGCTTTAAACTAATAAAAAAGATGTAAAAAAACCCTAACTATCAGTATATATATATATAAAGATTTTTAATACTTCGTTCAAAGAATACTTTTAAAGTTTTGAAAGTTACATAAATACCCTTAACCTTAAAAAATGAAGAGGTTAAAAATGATCTTAGGATTAGTATAATCAATTTCTTTGAAATTATCTTGAGCTAGAAAAAAATTATGTTGAAAACAGTATGGATACACCATTTTTCCCCCCATTTAGATACTTTCATTTTTTCCAATTGATTTCATGCCTACACTTCTTAGCAACCAAACAAAACCCAAAACTTTAAGTCAAAGCATAAAATTCCATAGAATCTCACAAAGTCCGGAAGATAAAATGTCCCCTCAAAACTCAACAAAATGATGAATCGTCAAATATAAAAACGACCTCAAGAGTACATCATCTTCAACCGTAGGGAACATTTTCAATTGATCACAACAAATAGACTAATTTGAACTACAAAAGGATGAACAAAGTCTTCATTGTTACAAATTTGGCAATGCACATCTTTTCCTTTCTATTATTACCCTTAAAATTATGATCAAAATTCTCAACGTGTCTTTCCAACGTATCAAAACATACACAACCTTGTTAAAACATTTAAGTGTTGAGGTCCTTTACAAGAATTATTGGTTGAACTTGTCTAACTAAGATTCTCGTGAGTGTTGATTTTGTTAAACTCTTACAAGACATTCTAAGGCACTTGGGAACATTGACCCCAATTTGCCATAATAAGTTGCATAAAATGGTTCAAAATCACTTCCAACAAGAAATTTCCTTTGTAATTGTTGACTTCGGTCTATAGTATATAGATAAGACTAGGTGTCTTATTTTGGTGATACTATGGTGAGTGGGGGTATCCTATACAAAGAGTTTGTAAGAGATTAATTATAACGCCCCAAATCTAGGATTTAGACCAAGATTGGAAATTTGGATTCAACAACTAATAGGCCTTGACATTCTCCTACGACTTGGAAACGTCATCATTGCCTTGTCTTGAATGCTTCCAAGAGTGAAGACCATCCACACAAATCAACATAGATCCTTTCGAGATGCTTTGTCCTCACTCACATGAGTCCTAAGAAGATTCTTAGGAGGTCACTCAACATAGGATTGCTCCAAGCTAAGCACGTTTAACTGTGGAGTTCTTTGTGATTGAGCCACCAAAAAGGAAAGTGCACTGTGTTAGCATAGGTAATAATTTTCAATTCTTTTAAGCCTTTTTTAACCATATCTTCATATCCTTGGGATTCCTATCATTTGAATGTGATGTCGGTTCTTTTAAACACTATTGTTTAGTTATCTTCAAATCAGTGAGAGGTAAGTATAATTTTGTTTAGTCTTTGTATTTTAAAGGACTATGCAAAGTCTGAAAATTACATGTTTTATTTTTAGCTAAATTATAATTTTCATATATTAAATGTAAAGTTTAATAAAACCCCATACATTGTATTTCAAAATATATAAATGAATTACAATTTTGAAAATGTTATTGTTGAACGAGAAATTTTGGCCAATCACAAACCGCCACGTCATCACAATGAAAGCTCAAGTCCTTCGTGAAAATTATAAATTTGATCAGGCCAAGGAATTAAAGTTGTTTGAATCTAAAGTCCAACGCAATTCAAGTCCATTCTAAAATTTTGGACAAAGGAAGATATTGGGGCCATGCTCAAGCCCATATGAGGCCCATGGGAAACCTCTATAAATAGAGGCCTTACACTTTCATCAAAGGGGGTTGGAAGTATTGACAACAAAGTGCTGAAGCTCTAAAGACTTGAAAATTGAAGCTTTTGAAGATTTCAATACTCTGCAACTCTGATCAACCTCAAGATTACAACCTTGAATTCCAGAAGGCTAAAGTTCTGACAGATCTCAAGTTTACAACTTCTTGGATTTCAAGACTCTGAAACTTTGAAGATCCAAAGGCTAAAGCCCTAAAAATCTGAAGAATACAACTCCACCAAGCTTTAAAGATTTAAAGAATACAAGCTCTGAAAGATTGAAACTTTGAAGAATACAAACCTCTTGAAGCTTTGAAGATCAAAAGACTAAAGCTCTAAAGAGTGTAACTCTCTTGAAGATCTAAAGACTAAAACTATGACGCATCACCTGGTTAGTGCTGCAGTGCCACAAGATAGTGGCTCGACGCTTCCTGGTTTGAAGCTTTAGTCTTTTAGCACTGCTTGTAGCGCCTTTTGAGTGTCGTGACGCTCTTGGGTAGGGGGGCGCCCAAATGCTGGCCTCTCTCAGGCATACTTTTATTTTATTTTATTTTTTTAAGGAATCAAATTCTTTTGCCAAAGCGTATGATCGCTTTTGTTTTTGTTACAGGAATTAACAAACATAATAAACAATTAACTATACGATTAAGCATAATTTCACATGAGAAGGAATAAGGATAATATCTTTGTAGAACTATCTATTAAACCTCTCCCGGTCTTGATGAAATTCACAGCATGAACAAATGTGAATAAGACATCACGAAAAGAATCTTCTCCTCTATTCTTTTGGAATAAGGAAGGATTGTGGGATCCTTGTGAAAAAGAAAGGAATAATAGCTCAGAGAAATTTTCTCTTGTTTCTTTTTGTCAGAGAGTTTCAGAGAGAATGAATATGAGTTTTCTTTTTTGTGATCTCCAAAAAAGATTATCCTCAAGAATGCAAAAATTCACATTTAAGAAGATACGTAAGGAACTCCCCTCCCCACTCGCCATGAGTTATTTTTAATTAATTAATATTTAATTAATATATTAATTAAATAAATCTAATTTAATAATTAAATATTAATTAAGTAAATTCAATTTAATTAATTTATTTATTACATATCATATATTTAATTTAATGTATATATATGAATCATATTCTAATATACATATTCTCTCTTTACTAGTTTTAATATGAATTTCATTCATATTAATTTTAACCTATAGTTTTAATATGAATTCAATTCATATTAATTTAATATTTGAACCATATTCAAGTATTAATACTCTCATATTATAAAGTTTGAATCTAATTTAAAATTAACTTTATATAATAATGTATCTTATACCTTATATTAATTGTATATATAAATTTCCTTAAAATGACATGATCATTTCAAATTCTTTCAACACTAAAGATCCTTGTTTAACCCATTGTAAGCTAGCAAAGGGACTTAATGGACCTACAGTTATAAGCTCCAATGATCCAAGATTAATTAATTAAACTTTTTAATTACATTAATCAACATTCATTAACTATGAGCCGCTCCACTAAAGACCCATAGCTGCATTCTTCACATTGTAGAATATTTTTGTATCCATGGATATAACCATTACAAGTAAGTCGATCATTCACAAGTTGTTCGTAATTACAACTAGGTCAAATAATCGTTTTACCCCTGTAATTACCTCTTACTTCTTAAGTACCATTGATCCTCTAATGAACAATTTGTAACACTTACAACGTTTGTGACATTTACAAAGTGGGCCGTATGCATAGTGTTACCAGGATAATGCACCCAGCCTTATCCATATACTATAAACCATTTAGGTTAGAACTTGAACAAGATCCACTTGTATGTCAATCACAACTGTTCAAGTTACATCATATAACCTCATATCTTAGTTTATTGGATTTGAGTTATGTAAGAAATTATTCAAAAACTAGAAAGGTGGTTTACCACCATAGGCCAATATATTTTTTCTTTTTGAAAACATAAAATTAAAGAGAAGAGAAAAATTGGATAAACCAGAAAAATGAGCATGCAATAGGAAGAAAATTAAGTGTTTGAAGTTCTTTACCTTCGAAGACTGTCTTCGGGTAGGCTTTTCTTCTTCTCACCAAACATGAACTGGAAAAACTTCCTTCAACAAGGGATATAGAAACTTTCTTTAGAGCACCACCAAGCAAGCCTTCCTTGCTATTCTCAGGAAGAATCAAGAGGATTTGTGGGCTCTCTTGATTTTGGTGAGGGAGGAAGAGATTGACAGGAAGAGAGATTTCTTGAGAAAGTTTTTGTAGAGAATATGAAAACTTTTGACACTTCTCTTTCAGCACCCCGAACCTCTCTCTCTTGTACTCTTTTAACGTATGTTATGAAGGAGAAAAAAAAAATTAACTTCCCACTACGTGTAGTGGGAGTTAACTCGATTAATTTAATAATATTAATATTAATATTAATTTGATTATAATATATTAAATAAAATCAATTTAATATATATAATTAAATAAAATTAATTAATTAACAATTAATTAATTAATAAATTAAATATCACATACTTAATTTAATTTGAATCATATTCAAATAACCTTCTCTCACATAACCTATAGTTTTAATATGAATCTCATTCATATTAATTTTAACATATAGTTTTTATATGAATCTCATTCATACAATTAATACTTAAATCTTATTTAAATATTTATCTCTCTTATAACATAAATTATAAATTTTGGATCTCATTAGAAAATAACTTTATATTATAATGTATCTATTACATTATACTAATTGTATCATATACAATTAACTCCCTTATTAATTTGAATATTTCAAATTAATCCAAAATAATTGATTCTTATACAAAGCCTTAATGAACTAGCAAGGGGACCTTATGGACCTATAGATTAGAAGGTCCAATGATATGAGATTAATTAATTAAACTCTTCAATTAGATTAATCAATATTCATTAACTGTAGGTCACTCCACTAAAGACCTACAACTGCACTATTCACACTATAGATATATTTCTATGTCCATAAAAATAACTTATCAATAGTAAGTCGACTCTTCACAAATTACTCGTAACTACAATTGGGTCAAATTACCGTTTACCCTTGTAGTTACATTTAACTCCTTAAGTATCATTGATTCCTACAATGAACAAATAGTTTATAGTCCAACTGTAAACTAACCCCTCTCTGGCTAATGAGGGTGAGACCTCTTTGTTCAAGACATGGAATCAAAATTGTATTAACGTCAATCAAACTTGTATTAAGAAAATAAACACATCTCTTGAATGTCATTAACAAAACACAAGAAAGAAGGACAAACATAGTGAAGAAATGAAAATAAAAGTTGTCAAGCCGCCAATGGCAATGTCTTGCTTCTTAGAGGCTTGAGATGATGGCTATCTGAGACATAATTTGTACAGGGGATGGATTCTCACTCTCTGAGAAGCGACTATGAAAACTCTTAGAATCTTCTCACAGAGGAGCTCGAAAGTGTAGGGTGGCTTTGGAGGTTGAGGGAGAATTTGCGTAGAGCTTTCACCACTGTGTTTCTCTCTGTCTTGAACATGAAGTGCAATGGGCTATTTATAGGTGTCCAAAAAGGTGATCTCATGATGATCTGACACTTTTGCATTTAATTCCATGCCCTGTTGCTCAGACTTCTTCGCATCTTTAGTTCATTGGATCTGTCACGATCTGGTAAAGTCAGCGATCCATTTGCATATTGACGTGACAATTGCTGGTTAAGCGTCTGAATTTACTTTTTTTTTCTCGATGTAGGGTATTTGACACGTTGATCTTCAAATGTTGCAACTTCAATGATTCTGGCAGCATCTTTTCCTTTGTACTTAGAATATTTTTGGTTTTTTTTAGCTTTATCATGCGTTCAAAAAGATAGAAACTCATAATTTCAGAATAGATGCTTTTGTAAACACAGTAAACGCAAAGTTATTCATATTACATAATTTAAGTACCAAAATTATGCATTTACCATCAATATTACTCTAATCACTCCAAATATAGAATACAATAACTTGTCTTTCTACAAGTTATCAGAAATGTACTCAAATTGTGAATTATTTGCCTTAGGTTTAGGATGGTTTTTAATATGATTTTATAAGATTTGATGTGGTTTGTTCGTGATTTCCAGGGTTATGATCAAAATTGAGATTCAATGGCAAAATGAGTTAAAAAGAACCTAAATATGCCCAATGAGGTCAAAATTGAGCAAAAGACTAAAAGAAGAGAAGAAAAGAGAAGAAAATGATAAAAGACCCAGAAACAGGATAACGTTGTGGCACTCGGGCAATGCTGCCTTGACGCTAAAAACCCGAGAGCGCCATTTGTCAGCAATGAGTAGTGCAACACACAAAGCTACTTTGTTTTCTATAGATAATTTACATGACATCACTGTGACACTAGTTTAAATTTGGAAATGACTTTGTACCCAAGCTACTATGTTTTCTATAGATAATTTAGGGTTGAGGTTAGCCAAATCTATTCCACACACCACGAAATTAGAGAGCCGCAGAGGTTTGTTTGGAGGTCATTCGAGATCCCAAGTGCAAATTGAGGTGAGATTGACGGTATTCAACGATGGAAATTCATTACAAGAGTAGTTTTTCCTCTTCTTTATTATCTTCACTTTTTCATGGATGTTGCAATTACGAAAATATGTTTGTAGCAACGATGTGTGGCTAAATGTTTTAGTTTTAGAGTGTTGATGAACTTATTTATGAATTTAAGCTAATGCATATTATTTTTCTACGGATGTTATGTTTTTTAATGTTTTCCAATATTATTGTGCTTAATCGATTGATTGATCCTCAATGCATGTTAAATTAAATGTTCAATTAGAAGAATTTTATGTTTAGTTGGACCTACAATATTGGATCATTACCAAATCTATCATGAAAATAATCAAGTTGGCAATGAAAGTTAACATGACTAATCTCAATGTCATGCTTCTTAATTTGGTTTCAAGTGATTAGTAATCAATTATGTTTGCATGAGAAAAGATTGTTATTAGAGGATAATAATCAGGATAAAAGTTTATAGACTTAGGCATATCATTAACATAATAATCCATAGGAATCTTGCATGACTTAATTAAATAATTAAGGAAATCAACACCCTTGAACATCTTTGTCTCATGAATTTCATTCATCAGTTTAGTTTTCCTTTCTAAAAACTGATGCACGATTCCATAAGTGCACATGTCAAGTTATAATATAAAACGTTTTAAGTTCGATTATCGTATCCACTGGGGATTGAATTGGATATATTCACTTAACAATTCAAGAATTGAATTGATTTTATCTAAGGAACCAAATTTAGATTTTTGATTTTATCTAATATAAAAAGCAAGTAAAAATTCAAGGGATAAGAATGTTCTAGGGTGTTGAAGTCATTAATTATTTTATTAAGTCATGCTTAAGGTTTTCATGGAATTATGTGCAAACAATATGTTTAAATCTAGATACTAATATCCGGATTATTTTCTCTCAAAACCAACCCTTTCTTATGCAACTTAATTCCCTTTCTTATGCAACTTAATTGATTAATAATCTCTTGAAACCAAGAGGTGTAGCTTTAAGATTAGTCATGATCAACTTTCTCTAATAACCCAACTATTTTCATGACAGATTAGTAGAGATCAATACCATAGATCCAATTAGACATACAACCACTCAATCATACATCTAACCTAACACTTATTGATGATCAATCAATAGAGAATAAAGCACAATAGCATTGAAAAATATATCATTCAACAACATCCATGAAGAACACTAAATCATTAACTTAAATCCATAATCAAACCATCCAACACCCTAAAACAATGAGTTTAGCCACACATAACCATCAAATACATACTTGCATATGATTTCTCAAGCATAAAAGTAAAAGGGAAAGAGAAACTTAGGAAGAGAGACTCTCAAATTGCTTCTCAGTGTTGAACTCCTTCAACCAAAACTTGATGTGTGATTCCACAAGTGCATGGGTCAAGTTATAATATAAAACGGTTTAGTATCCACTGGGGATTGAATTGATATATTCACTTAGCTATTCAAGAATTGAGTTAATTTTATCTAAGGAACCGAATTTGGATTGTTGTATTTTGAAAGCAAAGAAATGAAAGCAAGTGAAAATTCAAAGGATAAGAATGTTCTAGGGTGTTGATGTCATTAATTACTTCATTAAGTCATGCTTTAGGTTTTCATGGAATTATGTGCAAATAATATATTTAAGTCTAGAAATTAATATATGGATTATTTTCTCTATAAAACAACCATTTTTTATGCAACTTAATTGATTACTAATCTCGTGAAACCAAATTAAGAGGCTTAGCTGTAAGATTGGCCATGATCAACTTTCTCTAATAACCCAACTATTTTCATGACAGATTAATAGAGATTCAATGCCATAAATCCAATTAGACATACAACTATTCAATCATACATCTAACCTAACACTTACTGATGATCAATCAATAGAGAATAAAGCACAATAGTATTGAAAAATATATCATTCAAGAACATCCATGAAGAACACTAAATCATTAACTTAAATCCATAATCAAATCATCCAACACCCTAAAACAATGAGTTTAGCTACACATAGCAATCAAATACATACTTGCATATGAGTTCTCAAGCATAAAAGTAAAAGGGAAAGAGAAACTTAGGAAGAAAGACTCTCGAATTGCTTCCTAGTGTTGAACTCCTTCAATCTCCTTTTGGTTAGCACCTGGGGATCTTGTACAACCTTCAACTCTTCTTCAATACTTCCACTCTTTGTGATAGCAAGCTACACCTTTAGGCTCTCTTTTCTCTCTATTTTTGTGTGTCTTCTCTTGTGTTAGTTCGTGTGTAGGGTTACTGAGAACTCCTCAGTTTATAGAAGATGCCGCCCAAAATATTTTCCAAAATTGCAAAATCTTCAAAAAAGGAAAGTTGGCATTGCTACACTTTTGGAGAGCGTAGCGATGTTGTCCGTTATAAAAGGGGTAGCATCACGACACTGTCCAACATCGTAGCTCGGTTTCAAATGTAACGCCACATTGCTACGACCCTCACCACACAATGTCGCGACGCTCCCACATTTGACGCTCTCGGGTTGAGAGCCGAGGGCAACGTAACAACGCTCTTGGCTGTGCTGCCTTGTTTCTAGGATTTTTCCATCTTTTCTTCCGTTTCTCACTTGATTTTACCTTGGTTTGGTTCATTTGGCCTTTGACACTTAATTTCTCCTCTATTACTTGACAACTACCATCAAACACATTAAATCCAATAAAAACATCCCTAAATCAAAGGTAAGAAAAGCACTTTTTAGGTGCTTTTCACTTTCTATTATTTAAAAATTCAAAATCATCATCACAAGACCAATCCTTAGACAAAATTAGAAAACTTTAGAATAAGTAAGTGCAATTTGGGCATTTGATCTCTAGAAGACGATACTCGGTCTCTTGACTGTTTTCTATATTACACTTGATACGTGCACTTGTATTAAACCATGTTTTCGCCATCAATCAACAAAAAATGGTTTTGTTGATGGCAAAAAATGTTAGTGAAAGCTCTTGATGTTTTAGCTATCAACAAATGGTATGTTGACATTTTTTGGCTATTAACTGTATTGAAAAACTGTCAATGAAAGCCTTGTGACTTAGACTAATTCAACTCTACTAGAGCCACTCTATAAGGAACCGTGAGAATGGAAGTTGCTCTTTACTCAAGCTCCATTCTCAAGTTCACCCCTTGTGCTAGTGGTAACCTTGAGAGGTCTAGCTTACTTATTTTAACACCACTATAACTTTCTGTCTACCACAAGCTAGATTATTTTCCTTTTTCAATCAAATTAATGGTTTTGCTAGTTTTTGGTTCTAACTTTTGCCCAAAGTTTCAAACTTGGAGGGATTGAATCCCAATGCGGAAGCGTATAATCACTTTTGTCTTTGATTTGGGAAAGAAAAACATAATTGATTTTCTGGAAAAATAAGACTAAGCATATGCAACAAAGAATTTAGAAAATATCTTTTGCATGAAGAGGATTCTTCTAAATTACTTGAAGTTTATTAAACTAAAACTCCAATGCCATGAACACCACCGTTTAGCAACCTTGCTATGACTCAGGGAGGATCAATGGGATGGTGGGATCCTTTCTTTTTCCAGGGAACTTAAGAATTTTGCGAGAAGGTTTCTAGAGAATTTTAGAGAGAAGGGAGCGTATGTCTTTTTGTTTTTCTGCCGTGAGTTTCCTATATCTCTATCTCATTATATAGAGATGAGAACTAACTCTAATCCCCAATTATTATTTATTAAATATAATTATATCAAATCAAATATAATAAATAAATAAATAATTAATCAATTAACAAATAAACATCACATATTTATTCATAATGCATTTAAATCATATAAAAATGCATATCTTTCTTTTAAACGATAAATTTATTATGAATCTCATTCATATTAATTTTACTCTATAGTTTTAATATGAATCTAATTCATATTAAATTAATATTTAAATCTCATAAAAATTTCTCATATTATATAGTTTCAATTATAAATCATATTTATAATTAACTATATATTATAATATATCATAATACATTGTACTTTATATTAATCCTTATCAATATAAAATTTCCTTAAATAATTTGAACAATTCAAATTATTCTATAATTTACCAATCTTTTTTCCCCTTAGTGAGCTAGTAGGGGGACCTAATGAACCTGCAGATTAGAAACTCCAATGATTCGAAATTAAATTAATTAAACTCTTTAATTTACTTAATTAACATTCATTAACTGTGAGTCACTCTACTAAAGACCCACAACTGCACTCTTCGTATTGTAAATATATTTCTGTGTCCATGAATGTAACCAATCATTAATAAGTCGACCATTCACAAATTGCTCGTAATTATAACTGGGTAACAAATTACCATTTTACCCCTGCAATTACTTCTTTCTCCTTAAGCCCCACTAATCCTCTAATGAACAACTTGTTTATGGTCCCATCAGGAACAAATTCTTCTTGGGCCAATGAGAGGGAGGAGCCCTTTGTTCAAGACCTAGATTCAACACTTAAGAGAGCAATTCATTTTTCCTAAGGACGGGAAGGAATGAACTCCTTCTTGTGTAGTTATGTTCCTAGCTCCCTACTCGGATAGATCCCTAAAATGGTAGGCTTATTGAGTCAGCGACATAGGCCACTCTCACTTATACAAATCAAAGGATTGTCCTCATAGACAGGAGTCCATAACTCAGTCAAGATTGAGATCGAGTTATCTATGGCCATCCTAATGAAAAGTTAATCTCTTCAATCAACGGTGTTATAACAAGAGATTAATCATTTCGTGGTTCGATCTTATATAAACTCTTTATACAGAATATGTCCACTCACATGTCTCCACATGAAAGATTTGGATCAAATTATTTGTAACACTGACAACTCTTGTAACAATTACAAAGTTGGCTGTATCCATAGTGTCACTAGGAAAAGTTATCAAACCTTATTCATATACTTCAAACCTTTTAGGTTATTACTTGAACAAGATCCACTTGTATGTCTACTACATACTGTTTAAGCTACATATAAGAGCCTTGGATCTTAGTTTATTGAATTGAGTAAAATACAATCTAAATGTCAAATAAAATACCTCTTATTTTATTAAATACATAATTTGTCTTTACATAAATTACAAACTATGAGACCCACGAGATTTTGAGCACCAATCCCAACAAAGCCCTCTAAACTTTACTAATAAGTTTGACACTTTACCTAGGGTTGGCAACGGGGCCGGGGCGGGGCGGGTGGGGGGTCTCCATCCCCACCCCTGAAGGGGGAATTTTCCCCCATTTCTGCCCTCGCCCCGCCTATTTTAGGCAAGGAAAGGGGTGGGGATTCCTTGTCAGGGAGGCGGGTCCCCGCTGGGGCCCTATTCCCTGCGAGTTGAGAGAGAGCGAGAATGCGACACTGAGAGAGAGAGAGAGAGAGAGAGAGAGAGAGAGAGAGAGAGAGAGAGAGAGAGAGAGAGAGAGAGAGAGAGAGAGAGAGAGAGAGAGAGAGAGAGAGAGAGAGAGAGAGAGAGAGAGAGATAAAGAGAGAGAGCGAGACTGAGAGAGAGTCTGAAAGAGAGAGAGAGAGCGGGAGAACGAGTCTAGGAGAGAGAGAGTGAGACTGAGAGAGGGAAATTAACTCATGAGGTAAGGGATTAATTGGGGTCGGGGACGAGTACTCAGGTAATGACCCTCGTCCCTAGTCAAACTAGGGATTCCCCGACCCAAGCGGGTCAGGACCTGCGGGTTTTTTTGCCATCCCTAACTTTACCTTCTCAGTAATAAAATCTCAACCTTTCATATTAATAGTTCCTGAACAACTATTATTACTATAACTCCACCTAAAAGTTTATTTTCTCTAACTCCTCTACTAATCTAAGTAAGAAGCTTATTGAAGCACCCTTTCAATATTATGATATTATTTTCTTAACTCTTTATTTTGGAAAAGAATTCACATGCTAATGTCGAGTCTCACACAAGTACTTTATGTTATTTCTTTCAACCAACACATGGTAAAGTTCTACGATCCAAGTAGTAATAAGATTACTTATACCA
Organism: Citrullus colocynthis; assembly: GCA_031780015.1. Taxonomy (NCBI): domain Eukaryota; kingdom Viridiplantae; phylum Streptophyta; class Magnoliopsida; order Cucurbitales; family Cucurbitaceae; genus Citrullus; species Citrullus colocynthis. Next base: position 294,798 of record QLSR01000076.1, read on the forward strand.
ATTTCAAAGGCTCGTAAGACACACAAATCTTATCTTACAACACCAAACCATACTTATGAACTTGTAATCTCAAAACATTAATTTTTATTATCTTTTCAAAATAATAACATTTTTCTTTTCTGTATGCTTATCTTTGTTAAGACCAAAAACTCAAGATGCTCTTCTTCACTTTTCAAGTGTGACATCTATTCAAAACAAAAAGTATAATGCTAGTTAAATCCTCCATAAGCCTCACCTTTCGAGTTCAAAATGCCACATTGTAAGATTCTCCTTGATAGACCAAATGCTATCGTGGCCATTTAATTGATCAAATACATTTATAAAATCGATCAAACAAGTTCAACTAGCAAGTAGTATCAGTAGGAAGATCGGGCCAATGCAGAAGGAAGCATGAAGATTAGTTCCTCAAAGCTCATGTTAAGTTAAAACGGTAATGGGGGGGGGGGGGGTT
>QLSR01000076.1:295319-340740 GCA_031780015.1 Citrullus colocynthis
GGGGGGGGGGGGGGTTTGGTGTGGAATTGGAAATAGTGCATGAAAGTAAAAGCATAAAAATAAAGGATAAAAATGTAATCAATCGAAACTTCCTACCTTAGGGGAATGGAATTGCCTAATGTAACTTTGATCATTGTATTAGCCAATATGATTTTAGCTTCCTACCTATGCCTAACCCCTATTGATTAGAAATGCTAACCATTAGTCCTAATTAAATAATTAGCCAACATGAATAGACGAACCAACTCTAATCACTCGAACTAATTACATTAAGTTTTTGGTGTTACGCTAGGATGGACGAATTAATTTTCATCGTCTAATTAATCATTCAATATTGTTTTATATCAAGGTTGAATTAATTTCCATTATCTAACGATTTATTACCTTAACCGAAGATAAATCTAAAGCAAGAAATCACATAATCAAGTATTGGTTGTCAATCAATAACAAGAAAATGCAATTCATAATCAATAATTCAGATTAAACCCCATAAACAAGAAATAAGAATCAAATTATCAAAATACTCTCAAAATTACAAAGGTACCAAATACCTTAAACTAGAAAACCATAAACCTTACCTTCCCATGGCGATGGAGAGGGTAAGATCCGACATTGTCTCTATTGATTACATGAGAGAAATAAAGTAGCTACAAGTGGAAATGAGGAAAAGGGGAAGAAAATCAACTGGAGGTTGATTGGAGTGGTGATAAAACCTTAAAAAGTGAAAAGAATATTTAAAGGAAACAAACAGTGTTGTGGTGCTGAGGAGCAGTGTCGGGCCCTTGGATGCCTTCTACTTGCAGCGCAGTCATAGTGTGGGGATGGTGCTATGGTGCTGTGTCTTCATGTCAAACCTTTGGCACTGTAGTGCTCTGTTGCTTCCGAAATTTGCGCTAAGCTGGTGCGCTGGCGCTACCCTCTTGGGGGCATTTTTTTCATTTCACATCCTTTGAAGCTCCAGGTCGATATGACTCCCAATAGCTCCAAATCAACTCCGAACGACAGGTAACACTCCATAATGCATGATATGCTCGAGGATCCTACAAAAATAGACATTTAAACACATTATGCCGAACAAGCAAATGAGATTAGAGACATTTGAATAACTATTTTTGAGAGCTATCACTCCTTCACTTATAGTCCTTGCTTTCAACTCCATAATTGTCATTCCTGATCAAGTTGATTACTAAACTAGAGTGCCTTCTCATCACCACAATGGTATGAATATAACCCAAGTACCACGAGGTACCTTGAAAACGATTCCTCAATTCAAACCAACATCTTGCTTTCTCATTTAAAGTCCTAAAGTCGTTTTCAACCACTTTAGCTTTCTTTGATGACATCTACTTATCACTTATACTCCAACTAATAACTTGCTTTTTTCTTTTAGATATGACCTAAGAGGAACCAAAAAGAAAATACCTTATGTGAACCATCAACTTTTAATGCTACCAAGATGACCATGACATATTAACCCTTTCATAAAGAATTTCTTGACGGACACCAACTTTATTAGCTAATAACCTTTTCTCTTAAGGTTTTCCCTCATTGTTTCTTCAACCAACTACCTAAATCTCGTATATAAGTTTGTGCTTTTTGTGATATAATTTATTGTTGTACCACCAATCTCATTGTCAATTGTAAAACATTACACAATTCTTTAGTGAATATCATACAGACAACTTTATCTATGGCTTAAACAAGTACATCAGAAAATCTATTTTTAACCTAAAAAGTTTTTCACCTTTCAAAACTAACCTATTTTTTAAAAAAACTATTTTTTTGACCTCTTTTTGACCTTTTTTAGATTTTAATTGGAGAGCCTCATATAGTAAAAATATTTAAATATCCCAAGCAAAGGCACAAAGAAATGCTTGGGTCTCTTTGGATAATTGACATTTGAGATCCCTTTCAATGGTTCATTTAGTCCCGAAAGCATCTTCTTGAAAGCATCATCCTTAAAGCTTCCTTCATCTCTAAAAAGTCCTCATTCTCTAAAAAAAACCCCAATTGTTTATATTTGAATCTTCGTTTTTGTTGGATTCTACACATATGTTTAGATTCTATTTCTACGATAACTTCTTCGATTATATGGTTGGAGGGATTTGCTGTGTAATTTCTAGAAGGACGATAATAACAAATACCCAATGTCTTTTGAATACAAACTGATATTAAGACGACTTTGAGATGGATTTCAAATGAATGGAAATGTTTGTTGAAACAATCCACCTGGGAATCTTGTAAGGAATCAACTTCAAATGATGATTTTGACTTTAATAAATGGGATTTAACTTAGTGTTTGAAAAGGATTGTAAGAATTTGGGGTTCTTTTGAAATCCAATTTCCCATAAATTTTTATGCATTTTTCCTGTAAGACATTGGCCATGATCTTATGGAAAAAAGACAATATGCTATTGAATTTGATTTAAAAAAATCTAATTTTTCGATAAAGTTTTCTACCTTTTTGCACAACAAAAACTTGATGCAAGCTGCAAGTGCACAGGTCAAGTTATAATATAAGACGGTTAAAGTCTGAATATCGCTCCATTGAGGATCCAATTGACAGTTCGAATTATTTAGCTATTCTAGAATTGAGTCAATTTTATTTTAGGATTCAACTTCAAGTTTGTGATTGAGAAAGCAATAAAGAAAGCAAGTAAAGTTGGAAATCAAGAGTCAAAAAGAGTGCTAGGGTATTGAATCATTGTTTAATCCATTATGCAACATTCTAAGGGTTCATGGAATTGATTATAAATCATATGCTTAAGTCTAGAAACATAAATCTGGGTTTATTTTCCATAAAAAATAATATTTTCTCATGCAACTTAATTGACTACTAACATCTTAAAACCAAGTTAAATCACATGGCATTAAGATTAGTCTTTAGAAACTTTCATTATTAACCGAACTATTTCAATGAGAGATTAATAACGATTGATTGTTATAAATTCGATTAGACATACAATTTCTCAAATCAAACATCTAACCTAGCAAAGATTGAAATCCAATCAACAAGAATTAAGCACAACAATAATGAAAAGCATACTCATTACAACAATCCATGAAAAGTCTACAACATTAGCATAACTTCATAAACAATTCATCAATACCCTAAAACTAAAGAGCTTAGTCACTCATAGCTTTAGACAACATGTTCAAGAAAATTTTCAGCATAGAAAGAGTGTAAAAAAAAGAAAACTCTATTGTAAAGAAGCCCTTGATTGAGGAGGAACCGTCAAAACTTCCTTGATCTTTACGTCGGAAGCTCGAATGGGTACCAAACTCTCTCTCAAACACTTTGCTCTTTTCCTTGCAACCAACTCACTCTTTAAGGCTCTCTATTGTCTGATTAGGGTTACTAAAAACCCCTCAATTTATAGACTTGGCTGCCTAAAATTCTTTCCAAAGTTGCAGATTTTTTAATTTAGGAAAGCTAGCGTCATTAAAGTGCAGCGTAGCGACGCTTCCCCCAAGCGATGTGACGCTATCTTGCCTTCTAGATTTTGATGCTATCGGGCGAAGAGCACTAAGGGCAGCGTAATGATGCCGTCGGCTGCGTTGCCCTGCCTCTAGGTTTTTTGTTTTTGAATTTTCTTTTGTTTTTCGCTTGATTTTGGCTCGGTTTGGTCTTTTTATTCTTTGACGCTTAATTTTTGCTATAATCACTTGAAAACCACTAGCAAACACATGAAATATAATAAAAACATCCCTAATTTAAGAGGATAAAAAGCACTTTTTGAGTGCTTTTCAGAAACCAACCATGGTCTTACAAGAAAAAAAAAAAAGCATAATGCTATTGAATTTGATTTTTAAGAATACAATTTTCAAGTAAAATTGTACATCTTATCCACGTAAGGAATGGACTAGAACCTTACAGGAAAACATAGAAATTTTTCCAAAAAAAAGAAAAAAATGCATTGTCTTTTTTGTCGTAAGGAATTGACTAGGTGCTTACGGAAAAATACAAAATACCTATTTTCAATATATTTCATTAAAAAAATTTCCCATGAATTCTTAGTCTTAAATTTCTTGGTAACAATATTTCCTATCTTTTTTTCACGTAAGAAATCGACCAGATCCTTACAAAAGAATGGTAAAAATGCAATATTTAAGGTTTAATGTTTAGGGTTAGGGTTACACTTGCCTGTTCTTACTTTTGTGTTGTTTCTATTGTTTGCAATATATAGGTGCTTAATAAATGTCACAAAGTCCATGATTTCATTATACACTTTGTTACTTTTATTTAGTAAAAGGTCTTCATCTAATATTTTGACCTTAAAATGGCCTAAAATGAGTAAAATAAGCAAACACTGTTTATAAGCTTCATTAAATTAGTTTTTTTTAACAATTTTATGAGCTTTTATAGGGGTCTTTACTACATTTGCAAAAATTGAATAGTGATGCACCAGCATCAAAACCCTAATTTTGTTAGATCGCTTTTAGTCATTCAAACTATTGGTTTTTTGGTCCATGATCATTTTTCATCTCCAAAACTACATGAGGGACATTCAGGGATGGATTTTGGCCATTCCTCATATTTTGGCATATATAAAGGATTGGTCCATGATCATTTTTCATCTCCAAAACTACACTGTTCGTCATTAAAGCACATCATAGCGACACTTTCGGGTAGCATTGCAATGTTGCCCGTCATGGATGTCTACCCCCAAGTGCAGTGATGCCCTCTTCACATCATAGCAACGCTTCCGCCAAGCAACACGACGTTGTCCTACCTTCCAGATTTTGATGCTCTCGGGTCGAGAGCGCCAAAGGCAGTGCAGCGACGCTCTCGGTTGCATTGCCCTACCTTTAGGGTTTTTTCGTATTTTCTTCCATTTTTCGCTCGATTTTGGCTTGGTTTGATCTTTTTATCCTTCGACACTTAATTTTTGCCATAATCATCTGAAAACCACTAGCAAACATATAGAATCTAATAAAGACATCCCTAATTTAAGAGGATAAAAAGTACTTTTTGAGTGCTTTTAACCACACTTAGAAATTTGGAAGTCTCGAGCAAAGAAAAGAATCAAACATAGAGAATTAATAGAGAAGTGTGCTAACGACTCATATCTCAGAGAGTAGCCTTTAAGAGCTCAAGTAGAAACATGTAAGCATATCTATATTGCTATAAACATTCAAGGCCAAATCTTGTCATCTCCAATGTGTGTGTGTGTAAGCCTCCTTTAACTCAAAATGCTAAAACTCAAATTAAGACTTAAGAAAGCTTCTCTAGTTTTCCCTCTACTCTAGCTCATGCACCAATCTTTAAGAATCCACATATTTCAAAAGAGTAATATGTCCACCAAGGTGCCATACAATTATTTTTTTCATGGGCCCTAAACTTACATTCTTTTACCTAGGGGTACTAGTTTTCACACATTCACTATAGAGACTCGTACCTAGTCAATTCCCAGGCGTCCTTACTAATCAAAGCAAAGACAACTCTTTTTACCCCCATCCATGCATACTCATTACAAGTTTAACATTTTGAATGATATAAAGATAGGCAATAAAACTCATACATTTTTGTGCGCACTCTTTTTTCTTCTAAGGCATAAATAATCTTTTCTTCTTCCTTAGTCTAACAATCCAAATCATCATGCATTTCAACTATCTAACCGATGGGGCCTTTCAGAGTGACAACCAAATACACTCAACTTAATCCTTTTCTAAGTTAAAGTTTCTAAATTCAAGTGGCTACGTGCTCAAGAATATGAGAGACTTTAAGAGGGACTTAAATAGATTTAACTCAAGATAATGCTATCCTATTTCCACAATAAGTCATCCATTGTGCAAGTCTCATCATAGGCAATCAACATCAAAAGCGCACAACCATAAATCATTCTCATCATCTTTTAAAGTTCATTTTTTTTAAAATTTCATTCACATGCATATCATTCTTGATAGGGATGAGTATCGGTCGGGCGGGGTCGATTTTTCATGAAAACCGACTCCGAAACCGCTCTATTCGGTTTGAAAATATGAAAACTGCACTTTCAAAATGTATTGGTTAAATCGATCGATTGATTTCGGGGTTGGATCGGCCGATTTCGAGGTTGGTCGGTCTCTCTCTCTCGCTTGTCTCTATCTCGCTCATCTTGCTCTTTCTCTTTCTCTCTCTCGCTTGTCTCTATGTCACTCATCTTGCTCTCTCTCTCGCTCATGTCGCTCTCTATCTCTCTCACTCATCTCGCTCTCTCTCTCTCTCGCTCCTCTCACACAATCACTCTTATGACTTATCTCTCTCGCTTCTCTCACACAATCACTCTTTTAACTTATCTCTCTTGCTTTCTCTCTAACTGTTGCTCTCTCTTTCTCTCTCGCTCTTTCTCTCTGTTTCAAGATTTACCATATTTTTGTCAATAGTTTCCAATTCAACTATATTTCAAATCTCTTTTAAACTACGTTATTTTCCAATTCAATTCTATTTCAAGAATTTCTCTTTTAAACTACGTTATTTTCCAATTCAACTCTATTTCAAGAACTCCTCTTTTAAACGGAATTTTTTTGTCATTTCAAAAAAAAAAAAAAAAACTACCATATTGTTGAAATTAACCCTTATAATCAATATTCAATACTAATAGAAAGTTTCGATAACAATGGCACTACTCAATCCACTATCCAATGGCACTATTCAATCAATGTCGTGATAATAAAATTCATTATCCATACAAAAAACAATATTAAAAATTACAAAACAAATATCATCCAAATTCAATCACAATTATGCAATAAAAATATATTACATTAAATTAATAATTTTGACAAGGTATATTATATATAAATGTTTATTATATTATTTATAATAAAAATATATTAAATTAAATTAATAATTTCGGTCAGGGTTTCGGGCGGTTTAGTTTAAATGTCGGGCAGTTTAGTTGATTTATAACTATTTTTTCTAAAGAAAATCGACCCCGATCAATTTTTCAAAAAAACCAGCCTCCAACGTTCGGTTTGGCCGGTTTCGGTCGTTCGGCCATCCATGCTCACCCCTAATTCTTGAAACCTCACAAATATGCGTAGCAAGATAAGAAAACACATAAAAGTACGAGTTACACCTCCCACCCCAAACTTAGAAGCATGCATTGTCTTCAATGCATAAGAGAATAGAGCAAAAAAAGAGCAAGTCTGGGAGCATGCGGAAAGCCACCAAACAGGCTGGTGGAAAGAGTACTTTTTGTGATGAACCATGATCTTGAAAATATGAAGCCTATGAGTGACTCCATATATTTTGAAAATAAAACAAAGAAGGTAGTCTAAAAAGCAAAAATAAAGAAAGAAATAAAATTAGGTTACCTCCCAATGACTGCTTGCTTTAAGGTCTATAACTAGACTGGACTACTTGATCATTCAATAAAAACAATGTTCTCAATTCGACATTCCGCATCACCGATGTAGTGCTTCAATCTTTGATCATTCACTTTGAAAGTTGTGCCAACATTGCCTTGCAACTCCACAACTCCATGTGGGGACACCTTCACAATGACAAACGGTCCTAACCAACGTGTCCTTAACTTACCTGGAAACAAACATAAATGTGAATTGAAAAGTAAAACTCTTTGTCTAGGTAGGAAGGTTCATGGAGCGATCTTTTTGTCATGCCATCTAGTTGTGCGCTCTTTATAGAGTTTAGTATTCTCATAAGCCATAGCACAAAACTCCTCCATCTCATTGAGTTCCAAGAGGCCTTTCTTACCGGCTTGTTCGATGTTCATGTTCACCTTCTTGATTACCTAATAAGCTATATGCTTGAGCTTACCAGTAAGTGACAAGTCTTTCCAAACACAAACCTATATGGTGAAGTACCTATCGGGGTTTTGAAAGCTGTGCGGTAGGCCCACAGTGCATCATCGAGCTTTAGAGCCGAATCCTTCCTGTTAATCTTAACGATCTTTTTCAAAACATGCTTGATTTTCCTATTAGACAACTCAGCAAGACCATTAGTTTGAGGATGATAAGTTGTAGCAATTTTATGATTAACACCATACTTTTGCATCATGACTTCAAACAATTTATTGCAAAAGTGAGAATCCTCATCGCTAATAATAGCTGTAGGTATGCCAAAATGTGTGAATATGTTCTTATGCAAGAATTTTAAAACAGCGCGGGCATCATTTGTCCTAGTAGCTATGGCCTCTACCCATTTAGATATAATCACTGCAACTAGAATATATAGGTGGCAATTTGAAGAAGCAGGAACAGGCCCCATAAAGTCAGTACCCCAGACATTAAAGAGCTCCACCTCTAAGATAGATTTCATGGAAAGCTCATGTTGTCTAGAAATATTGCCAGTACGTTGGCACCAATCACATGATTTAGCAAAGGTATAACAGTTTTTAAAAAGAGAGGGCCAAGAAAAACCTTATTGGAGTACTTTAAATCCAGTCCAAAGTGACCTCCATAGGAAGAAGCATGACATGAGTTTAGAATACTTATCATCTCTTCTTTAGGCACACACCATTTTAGTATGTTATCAGCATAAACCTTGTAAAGAAGTGGGTCTGACCATTGGTAGGATCTGATATTATGCAAAAACCTCTTCCTTTTTCGAGTGTTCATGTCAGGCGACAAATGCCCTCCTGCAAGATAGTTAACAATGTCGGCAAACCAAGGTAGACTATTTTTTACGTGATATAGTTGTTCATCAAGGAACGTCTTAGCAATGGGAGAGCAAGAGCCATCATCCCCATTCTCCAGTCTAGATAGATGGTATGCAACCACATTTTCACAACCTTTTCTATCCTTTATATCAAGGTTAAATTCTTGCAACAACAGAATCAATCTCATCAATTTAGCCTTTGAATCTTTCTTTCCAAACAAATATTTTAAAGCAGCATGGTAGTATGCACTACAACCTTAAAGCCAAGCAAGTAAGATCTAAAAATATCAAGGACAACACAACAACTAGTAGACTGCATCATCAAATACAAATTTAGCTTCCTTTTCTAAGAAATTACTCAAGGGCATTGCAATTTTAGAAAAATCTTTAATAAATCTCCTATAGAACCCTGCATGCCCTAGGAAGCTTCTGACTCCCTTTACATCAGTGGGACGTGGTAATTATTCAATGGTGGAAAACTCATATAATTGCTCATCTTCTTGTTGACGAAATGTTCCTATCTCCATCCTCAATCTTTGTGACTTCGCCAGTGGGAAGTATTTGTTCAAGAAAATTTGAGCTAGTGTATCTCATGTGATTATGCTCTCCGGCGGTATAGTCTCAAGCCAATCCTTCGCTCGGTCCTGTAAAGAGAAAGGAAAAGGTCTTAGTTTAATAGCATCATTAGAAACTCCATTCATTTTTACCATCCTACATATCTCTAGAAAAGATCGAAGGTGCTTATGAGGATCCTCGACAGAACGTCCTCTAAAAGAAAGCTCTCGTGCCATTTGGATCAACAGTTTGAGTTCGAAATTGTTGACATTAATTGGCACGTTTATTATTCCGGGTTGGTTTGTCGGGAGACTTGGTTGGAAATAGTCCAGAATCGCCTTTGGTGCTACTTCACTGGTTGGATTTGTTTGAGCTCTTAGATTCATCCGCTAAGTTCTATCAACCTCGAGGTCAAAAGAAAGAAGATTAGAATTATCACGTGGCATACACCAAAGAACAACCAACTAATTTTATAAAAGAAAATAAAATAAAATACACCTTAGATTAAGATCTATCAACTCTTTAGTGAAAATATCGTTACTTCAATCCCCGACAATAGCACCAAAAACTTGACGTACGAATTCTGCAAGCGTACGGGTCAAGTTATAATATAGTTAAAACAACTTGTAAGACAGAGTATCGTCCTCAGGGAATTTGGTTGATTATTCTTTTAGCTATTCAGAGATATTTCCAATTTTATTTAAGGGACCGACTTGTAATGTCATTTACGCTAAACTAATATAAGAAAGCAAATAACAGTGATCAAGATATGAAAATTATCAACTGAGAGTCGTTTTCGGGAATAAATTTCATCAAATGTATTATTAAACACAATTACTTGACTCTTGAAGTAATTAACACAACACCTAGATCTAGAAGTCTTTTATCTGGATTGAACCTTTCAAAAGAAATCTTTTCTTTCACTTAAACCCTAATTACTAATTACTTGAAACTAGGTGATTAAGCAAAGCATTACAAACCTTCATCAACAATCTTTACCATTATCCAACTACTTTTTGTATTTTCAAAGAATAGTCTAGCATGCCTATCTAACTTAAACATATTTTTTTCAAGCAAGATTATACCATAGAATCATTTAAATGTCGATAAAACATTCAAAAGCATTAAGAATGATCATACTAGAAAGCATAAATGCAAATTAACAATCAAGATACAAAGCGTTCAACAATTTAAACTTAAGAGTTCATCTACCCCTAAAACTGTGAGAAGTTTAGCCTAACATAGTTTCCATAGACAAAACCCACAGTAGAATCACAAAATACAACAATAAACCAAGAATAAAAAAACGGACGAAAATTTATTTGGCTTCCAAGCTCATATCAGGATGGATTTGGCCTTCCAATGATCCTCGAACCTTCTGGCATCATGGAATCATCATATCTTGCAGTAAATTCTCAGTCTCGGTCTCTAATTGTCAAATTCTTGACATAGAAATTGGTTGAGGACCTCCCAATTTATAGAAAATCAAATGCTGGCTCAAGAAGAGCTTTGTAAAATTGCAAATTTTTTATTTTTGGAAAGGCAGCGCAGCTGTGCTCTAAGAGAGCGTCACTACGTTCTAGGAATTTTTATCGTAGCGTTGTTGCGCTTTGGGAATTTTTGCCAGAGCATATTTGCACTTTTAGAGAGCGAAGCTGCGTTCCCCTACGGTCCCAAACTTTAAGCTCTTGGGTTTGGAGCATAGAGAGCAGCGTAGCAACGCTATTGGCTTCGCTTCCCTGTTTCTTGGTTTTCCATGTTTTCTTCTATTTTTCACTCGATTTTGGCTCGGTTTTGTTCATTTGGCCCTTAGGCATTTAATTTCTCCTTAATTACCTGAAAATCACTAGCAAACACATTAAATCCAATAAAAAACATCCCTAAATTAAGGGCAAGAAAAACACTTTTTAGGTGCTTTTCACCACCCCCAAACTTATAAATTTGCTAATCCCAAGCAAAGAAAAGAATAGAACATAGGAAAATTCCTAATAAGTGCATTATTGATTCATGCCTCAGAGAATAACATATTAGGGGCTCAAGCAAAAACATTCATGCATATCTATATTGTTAAGATCATTGAAGGTCAAATCTCGTCATCCCCCATGTGTGTGTGTGCAAGCCTTATTTAATTCAAAAACAAGAACTCAAATTAGGACTTGAGAGAGCTTCTCTAGTTTTCTCCCATTTTCTAGCTCATGCACCAATCTTAAAAATTCACACATTTCAAGCAAGTAATATGTCCACTAACGTGTCTTAATATTTCAAAATTTTTTTCATTGCCGGCTTAAACTTGCATTCTTTTACCTAGGGGCTTAAACTTGCATTCTTTTACCTAGGGGCACCAGCTTTCACACAATCACTGTAGGGATTTGAACTTAGTCAATTCCCAAGCGTCGTTACTGATCACAACAAATGCAACTCTTTTTACCCCTACCAATGCATATTGATTACAAGTTTAAAATTTGAATGATGTAAAGATAGGCATTAAAGCTCATATATTTTTGGGCACACTCTTTCAAGGGCATAAATAATCTTTTCTTCTTCCTTAGTCTAACATTGCAAACCATAATGCATCTCAACTCTCTAACTGGTGGGGCCTTTCGGAGTGAACCAAATACACTCAACTTAATCCTTTTCGAAGTCAAAGCTTCAAAATTAAAGCAACTACGTGCTCAAGAATATGGGAGACTTCAAGAGGGACTTAAATAGAACAAACTCAAGATAATGCAATCCTATTTCCACAATAAGTCATCCATTATGCATATTCAATTCTCATCATAGCCAATCAACATCACAAGCAAACAACCATAAAAACATTCTCATCATCTTTTAAAGCTCAAATCGAACAAACTTTCAAAATTTTCCAAAATAAAATTAACATGCATATAATTGTTGCATAGTAGGATAAGTGGTACGCCTCCCACCCCAAACTTAGAATGATACATTATCCTCAATGCATAAAAGAATAAAGCAAAGAGATACAAGCCTGGGAGCTTCTAAGGTTAAAGAATTTGGTTTTTCAAACCCAAACTTTATATCTTGAAAATCATCCTCAACATTAAGCACAATTTCTTCCTCATTCTCACAACTTGACTCTTTGGTTGATTCTAATTGACAAGGTTCGTGAGGGAGAGAATGTTGACTAATGGGAAGACTCTCTAGAGATGGAATACTAGGCTCTTCAACCTCAACCTTAATCTTTTGGGTCTTCTTATTAAATTTACGCTTAACTTTACTCTCAAATTTACAACCCTCATCTTGAATAACTCACCTACCTCTAACTCATCCTCATCATCATAGTACACGACTCTAGGTTCCCCTACCTCAGTGGCAGCGAAAAAATTATCCTCACTCACGGCCATAATGGCATCAACTATTAGACTAAGTTGATTGCATATGTGGTTTAGGGCGGCCTCATTCTCTACCACTTGAGCTTCTACTGTAGCCAATGTCTCTCTCTCTTCCCAAATGACCATCCTCACCTTACTTTCTAAGATATATTCTTAACACATCTTCTAGGGAAGGTTTCTCCTCTCTCGGTGTTGGATCATAACACTCATACTCATAGGAGGGATAACTCTCATACCCATGGCTAGGGTAACTAAAAGGATAAGGGTTAGGATTATAGGGTGGTGGTGGTGGTGTTGGACCTTGGGTATGTTGAAACTCCCCACAAGGCCACATAAAATTATTGAAATCCATAAATGCAAGCACCACAATTTATTAACCAAAGAAAGACTAAAAAACAAAAAAGGAAAATAAAAGCAAAAACAAACTAATGTACATCCTAAATTAAGATTAGTCAAAATCTCTTAAATAGTAAAAGAAAAATAATCAAAAGCCAATTCCCCAGTAAACGGCGCCAAAAACTTGATGTGCGTTTCCCACAAGTGTATGAGTCAAGTTATAATATAGTTAAAAAAATGGCTTGTAAGGCCGAGTATCGTTTTCAAGGAATTGGTTTGATTATCCTTTTAGCTATTCAGAGATCTTTCGAATTTTATTTAGGGAACCGAATTGTAATGACACTTAAGCTAAATTAATCTAAGGAAGTAAATAAAAGTAATCAAGATATGGAAAATATCAACTAAGAGTCATTTTAGGGAATATACTTCATCAAAGGTATTATTAAACACTATTGCTTATTTCTTGAAGTAATTAACACAATACCTAGATCTAGAAGTCTTTTATCCGAATTGAATCTTTCAAAAACAATCTTTTCTTTCACTTAAACCCTAATTACTAATTACTTGAAACTAGGTGATTAAGCAAAACATTAAGAACCTTCATCAACAAGCTCTACCGTTATCCAACTACGTTATGTATTTTCAAACGATAGTCTAGCATGCATGATCTAACTTAAACATACTTTTTTCAAGCAAGATTTAGAATTCAAATATTGATCAAACATTCAAAAGCGTTAAGAATGGTCATGCTAGAAAGCATAAATGCATATTAACATTCAAGAAGCGAAGTGTTCAACAATTTAAACCTAAGAATTCATCTACCCCTAAAACTATGAGAAGTTTAGCCTAACATGGCTTCCATAGACAAAACCCATAGTAGAATCACAAAATACAACAAATAAACCAAGAATAAAAAAAGGGAAGGAAAGTCATCCAGCTTCCAAGCTCGTCTCGGGGATGGATTTTGCCTTCCGACGATCCTCGAACCTTTCAGCATCATGGAATCATCATATCTTGCACTAAACTCTCACTCTCAGTCTCTAATTGACAAATTCTTGATGTAGAAGCCGGTTGAGGACCTCCCAATATATAGAACATCATATGCTTACTCAAGAAGAACTTTCCAAAATTGCAGATTTGTTATTTTTGGAAAGACAGTGTAGCTGCGCTCTAAGAATTTTTGTCGAAGCGTCGTTACGCCCTGGGAATTTTTGCTCTTGGATTTGGAACGTAGAGGGCAGTGCAATGATGCTCTTGGCTGCGCTGCCCTGTTTCTAGGATTTTTCCATCTTTTCTTCTGTTTTCACTTGGTTTTGGCTCAATTTTGTTCATTTGGCCTTGGACACTTAATTTCTCCTTAATTACCTGAAACTAGCAAACACATTAAATCCAATGAAAAACATCCCTAAATGAAGCAAGAAAAGCACTTTTTAGGTGCTTTTCAAGGATGTCTCAATCTAGTGAAGGAATAACTAACCACTCTTCGATGGCACCTATTCTAACTCACTAGAGTATCGTAGCAATAGAAAGTATGAGTTAATAAATGATAAGATTCATATTAAATCTATTGGGTTGATTTTTATTCTCTATGCTGAATTAGAATGGGTAAAAGATTGCATAAAGTCAAATAACGTGTTTTTATATTTCAAAGTTATGACAAATTCTCTCAGAAGTTTTAGTTTTTAATTACCGATATAAGTCAAAATGTTTGATAAATAAATTAGTTGGAAAAATGTCATCTAACCTTCATGACAGTATAATTTTTAAATTTGTCTTTTATTTGGGAAATTTTCTCAAAAGGATTGTTGTCAATTCATGAAGTGTTCATGAATTATAAACAAAGTGATAGCTTACTTTTATTGTCTAGATAACATATGATGTGTCTGGGTTATAAGATAAACTAATGACAAAAACATATTGTATGTTAGAGTAATGGGAAGCTAAATGACTTCAAAATTAAGTATTATCTAAGTCTAAGAAAAATTTCTATGACTAGAGTAATAAGGAAAACGTTTCCAAATTAGCTTGGTATGTCAAGCTATGAGGAATTTTAGGAACACCTAAAAAAGAAAGAGAAATAAGAATAAAGTAAATTTCATTTACTCAGTTCTTGGTGGAAATTACAAATTCACACCTAGATAGTTGAATAAGGATTCACTATCAGATCTGTTTCTTTCTTTCCTTTATTACTTTGTGTGTTTCTTGGCAAATACTTAATTTAGTAGAATAGTTTTTACTAGTTGGCAATGGAAAACTCATCTCAGTTAATATAGTGGGAGACATTAAAAAATGTCATTTATTTATGCTGAATATGGTGCTTTTATCACCATAAGAGAAATTCAATTTCTTCAAATTTTATTACTAAATAATTCATAGAGTATGAATGTCTTTTTAGTGATAAGGCATGTTTTCAAAATTGTTTGAAAATATGTTCAACTTAAATATTTACATTTTTCTATGTGTTAAAAGTTAACACATTTGAATACTAAACTGAGAGAGAGTAAGGATATGAATCTAGAAAAAAGACAAATTATTTTCTCCATAAAGGATACTTGTATTTGGCTTTTAAATGACGGATACAGGTAATTCTCTAAGAGTTAGAGTTAAATTACAATTACTGGTCAAAAGTTTTGTTTTTCAAGCAAGAGTGTCACTAAGTCTTATTAGATAAAGCTGTATGGCCAAAGAATCTGTTGGACTTTCACATTGTGACCTAAATGGTTTATTGACTGAAAGAGTAAGTCTAACTTCATAAATAAGTCATTAATATGATTGATGAATATTTATGAATGAGAGTATAAAAATCTAATGCATCTTAAGTCTTATTTTCTTTGAAATGTTCAAAAGAAATTAGACTAAAGTTCAAGTCATTTAGGAAAATCTAACGTGACATTGTGATCAGATCATAATGATTAGTATAGGAAGTTTAATGTAGTATACCTAATTGATAGAAATGAGATTAGATCCCAACCTCTAGCATTAGGTACAATTTGGATGAAATTGTGCTGTTACAGGAGAAATGTGATCTTGTTAAACTTTGTACGTATTCAGTACTTTGTTAAACATAGTCCTAATGTTTTGAAAATTATGCTAATGTCAAGTTCCACTAAGGACATGCAATAGAGATTGCAATAAACATTATCTCCTCCAAAATGTTTGAGGAAAAATTTTGGATTATGAAAATGTTGTAAAACTGGTTTACACCATTGCAGTATTTGGGTAAGTTGAGATGCTTGTGTCGAAACGAACCTTTAACAAATACACTTGGTGAAACAAATGTTCAAAAGTACACCTAAATGGAGGTAGTCCTTGAGGGTTTATGAAATGGTCTTTTGTAATGTCCAATAATAAAAAATGTATTTTTATGACAAATACTGATTTTATTAGGAATATCAAATGAAAGGTTGTGAACTTGTAAAAAGGTTAAGTTGTGTTGATAAACTAGTTCCAAATAAAACCACTTATACTTAACAAGTGTTATTAACCATTTATTTGCATTTGAATGTCAAATGGTTTCTAATTGTCAACCAGGTAAGTCTTCATTATAGTGGGAGAGTTATGAGATACCTCAACCTTTATAAGACTTGCTTATAGTTTACATTGTCATAATAGATGACAAGATGAAAACTTAAAAATCTCAAAAGTAGTGGGAGAGTTATGAGATGACTCAACTTTTTCTATGACTTATTGGAAGTCAAAGTTGTCATACTGGATGACAAGAATTGAAGGGTGTTGACAAAGAAAATTATGTCAAAGTCATAAAACTTGAGATAAAGTATTTGTGCTTAATCTCACTTTGTTTTTGTAGATCTTCTTGATGGGGTAAAACCCAAAGGATATGAATGGATCTACAAACAGAAGACTTGAAAGTATAGAACTTGGAGATAAAAATCTTCAAAGTAAGACTCTTGGTATACGGTGAAAACCATCGTTGGGACTAGTGGGTAAAAATAGATTGTGAGTAAAATTTTCTAACTAGTTACTATAATGGAGTCTTTATGCATTATTTGATTCATTGTTGCATATGTGATATGTAAAAATGAATTAATTTTTTTGTGAAAAAGAAGTTCAATGCATCTACATATATCAATTACCAAAGATTGAATTGCAAAAGGTTTGCAAAATTGTGATGTTCATTTGAGAATTGTATTTCACAATTAGGATCTTTGGATATAGGAGTTTGGTATAGTATCATAACCCATGACTTTGAACAATGACAATGTTCTTGCACATACAAGAAAATGAAAAGTGGGTATTTATCTGTTTTATATTGATATTTACTCATTATGAGTGAAGTAAAAATCAGTATGAAAGTTAGACTATTTAACCAAGTTCAAATAGTGATTTGAAAATGATTTTGTATATTAAATGTCCATATATTGATGTAAAGTTTGTCTCATGCATCTTACATTTATAAAGTTGTTGTTTAATGTTCGATGCATAAAGACTCTACAACTTTCTTTTATTTACTTTACACTAGGCTTTTACTTCACAACAAGAGTTTGACAAAAACGTAAGCATGCATTACTAAATTGAGCTTCAGTTACTTAAAACTATCACTTAGGCCTTTAGGGGTGACAACAAGCATATGGACCAAATAACTCAATCCTAAACGTTCAAAACCATAGATAAGATGCCTATGTGCTCAAGAGTGCAAGGAATCAAGAAAAAAAATTTAAATTTACCCAAAATCATGCATACATGCTCATGATTCAAAACAAAGTGAATAAAGGTTATCTAAAGCCTATCACATAATTTTCATCATCACATTACATGCAGCACAATGATCATACCATCAAATAAAACACAAAGTTCGAGCTTAGGTGCTCAAGGACTTGCCAAACATACACATATACCTCATCCCCAACCTAAAATGATACATTGTCCCTAATGTATCTCTAATCAGATTAGTAAAGAAATAAAGACAAAGGAATAGAAAACCTCCCTGTAAGCATTTTCATGCACGGGTCTTTGAGGTGTGGTAGAAGAGCTTGCCTCTCCAAATGATGCTCTTCTTCTTTTAGGGGGTCCCTACAAAAGAAAAACAAGAAGCTAATCTAGGAAAGCAATAAAAAAAAAGCAGTAAATTTGTTCACCTGGCTCCCTCCAAGAAGGATAAATTTTAACGTTGATTGCTCGACGTGGCCTGTCCCCTGTCAAGGTACAAAGAAATTCTCGTATTTCTTTGGTCTTTTCTTGGATGAGTTGATATAGCTCGGTAAGGCTATAAGAATTCTCATCTTTTGAAGAGAACCAGACAGGTCGAATTTGGTATTTTTGAAATTAGGCAAAAAAAGGAAAAAGAAAGAATTAAATGACTCAAATGACTCGAAATAGTCTAAAGAAAGAAAAGACTCAACAACTGACTCCTAAGAACAAGAAGAAGAAAACTCGAAAATATACGAAATAGCATATGATGGAACAAGGCGAGGTCTTTTGACCTCTAACTCTATCACTTGGGATACGTCGGGTGTAAGGTTGGATTCTTCTTCTGTCTCGCATGACTGGTCATCTTGGCTCGGGGTCCTCATTGTCCTCCTTGTCATCAATTTACATTACCTCGTGGTGAGGCGCCTTAGTAGTCTCAGGGATATCCAATTTCCTGACTGAGTCAACAATTTGAGTGAGCTGGTCACTCAGACGCTACATCTCAGCCCTAGTCTCCGTTGCAACTCGAAGACTATCTTGCTAGATATGAAAAAAAATCCTCTTGAATGTGGGAACGTTCTCACTGCATAGAGAACTAGTGATTAGTCAAGTCCCTAACTATATCCTCTAATGACATACCTTGGTTGGCCTCCTAAGCAAAGTTTGATGACTTGGGAACGACAGGCCAATAGTAGTACTGTGGTTGTGCGTGGGAATTACCATAGCCATAGGAGTGACCGGTCCATCTAGGATAGGTGCAAGGCTCGAGTTCTCAATGGCTATAGTGACTCCCCAAGGCATGGCTTGTTAGCATCGGGCCACTTTGCAGTTGCCTTTCAGCTAACAGTCGAATAGATGAGGCAAGATCACCAAGCATGCTTCTGAGATCAAAAGTCTGCTTGGCCTCTTCTTTTGCTCATTCGACACCTTACCTTGCGCACCACGCATAGTACATAGTGTGTACTTTGTTAGCCATGATAACCTGACATAAGAAAGAAAACAAAATAAAAGCAAAAGAATGCCCTAACTAAGGACTTAACGAAACAAAAATGACATTGTCCCCGACAACGAGGCCATTTTGATACTCGTTCTTTTTGGGCGTTGTTTTAAATTCCCAAAAAGAATCATATCAAAAGAAATTTATAATACCAAATCTGCTCCTATTACTACGATGGCATAGCAATCGTGGCAAGTCCAGGTCGAACCACAGGGATAATTGTGTTTGTTTCGTTAAGCAAGTCTCTAACTAAAGCGATAAGCATGAGGGGTTTTATGTGAATTAGAAATAGGCATGAAAAAAAAAATTAAAAGCAACGGGTAAATGTAAACAAAGATAAGATAATCAAGTTCTCGGGAGCAATTTGATTCCTATGCAATTTCTATCACCGACTTATTTTTTACTGAACACATATTAGATTGCTTACACACCGATCTATTAACTTAATTAAATTCACCAATGCTACAGGCAGCCAACAAATTGAATTAAGATAAACAAGCGCCTTAATTATTAATTAAACCCTAAGCCTCAATCAAATTACAAATCTTGAATCCTAATTGGGTCCGATAGCGATCAATCAAAGCCAAGAATTTGTATATTAAGCTTAAGAGTTCCAGTTCGCAATTAATTAATGCGAAAACCCGAACTTAATTAATCTAATTTTCAATAAACCTAGGTTAAGCATACATCCTAAGCTCATGGACAACCAATACACCTAGCTACATATCAATTTTAAGCATAGACGAACATGAAGGAAATGCCCGAGCAAAATCGATTAGCCAAGACATACGTTCAAAGGGAGGAGCGTGAATCCATTCAAGAACATTCATCTAAATTTGCACAAGATTCAATGAAGCACAACCATAATAGGGAGATTTATACAAAAATGAAGTCTCAAGTAATTACATAGGTTTACTCTCAAGAACAAGAAATCAACTTACCTCAACATCTTCATAGACAAAGAAGTAAGGAAGAGAGCATCCAATCCATGACTACAACCCAAAATAAAATGTAAATCCCAAGCTAAGAAGGTAGAATTATGAAGAAGAAGAAGAAGAAGAAGAAGAAAATTGGATGAATTCTTCGGCCTTTATGAAATTCGCCTCTCTTTGCCCTAAAAAAAATGAAGAGATTATATAAATTTGCCTCAGAGTGTTGTTGCACTCTGGGTAGAAATTGGAGTGTAGGTCTTGAGCGTCCCTGCACTCGTGGGCATGCCTCTCATTTCTGTCAAAATCTGGAGTGTCACTATGCTCTCACCAAAGCTGCTCTCTGCCTTTGAGCATAGAGCATAGCGTAACTGCGCTATGCTTTGCGCTTGCCCTTGGGGTACTTTTGTAATTGTTGCATCTTAGAGCTCCGGGTGCCCAATTTCACTTTTGATAGCTCTAAATCAACCTCGAATGGCTCGTGACACTCCAAGGTGCATGATTTGCTTGAATTCCTACAAAAATAGACATTTAAACACATTATACTAAACAAGCAAGCAAGATTAGTGACATAAAAATAGCTCTTTTTGAGAGTTATCACAACCTTTAAGGGAGCAATTTTTCTACTTACCTTAACGATATGAAGGAGTGAATTTTATCTTGTGAAGATATGTTCCCAGCCTAATAATTAGATAAATCCCCAAAATGGTAGGCTTATTGGGTTGGCGAACTAGCCACTCTTACCTATACAAATCAAAGGATTGTTTTCATAGACATGAGTTCATAATTCACTCAGAATTAAGGTTGAGTCACCTATGATCATCCTATGAAATGTTAATTTGTTCAATTAAAGACTTTATAAAGCCTTGCTTCTTAAGTACCACTGATTCTCTAATGAACAATTTGTTTATGGTCCAACCATAAATTAAGTCCCTCTCAGGCCAGTGAGAGGGTGAGCCCTTTTGTTCAAGTTCTAGTGTCAACACTTAGGGGAACAACTTATTTACTTTCCCTAAAGGCGGGAATGAGTGAGTTTCATCTTGTGTAGCTGATCGACCAAGAGTGTATAGTGGATAATTTATAAGTAGAGTGATCTTAGTACAAGAATACACTATCGGTGAAGTAATAACCTTGGGGTATTCCAAGGGTTGAATCACACGAGACTAGCTACCTAATTGGGTTTGTCTTAAAGAAACGCAACCAAGTGACCTAATGTAATCAAGATAAAATTGTTGTGAGTTGATGTGAATAAAGCTTAAGAAGATAAATACAATCAATAATGGAAGTAAGGTTTCAAATGTTTTGCCTAAGTTCATCAAAACTTGAGTGATGCGGCCGCATCATGTTGGGGCATTGCCTTATACATGACATAATCTTTACCTATTCAATCTTATTTCAAGATCTTTTAGGAGCCTAAGGAGCTACTCCTATATCTATATGGTTTTCTAGACCTTAGATCAATTTCATGCATATTCTTTACCCTATGTTGCCCCTTATCTCTAAGGTTGCATGGTGGTCCTATTTCTAGGCTTTAACCCTATATTCCCTTGTGAAATTCGCTTACAACCTTAACCTTCATTGTATTAGGACTCCACTATATTGCTAATTTAAGTGGCCAATTCAAATTAACAATGCTTTCCTTAAAATCAACAAGGTAAATGTGTAAGTAATGCAAACATGACACTTTAACAATTGCTCAAGTCATGAATCCCTAGGGCATCCACATAATTGAACCCCTTGATGAATTTAGCTCATAATAAAGAATAAATGAATCATTTTCATTAATTTCAAAATCATCAGTACAAAATGAATGTGTGGGAATAATAAAGAAAGAAGCAAAATGGAAATGGGTGTTGGAAATATAGTAACACTCCTCACTCTCTAGACTCTAGAGAAAGATTTTCCTCTCTCAAGGACCGACCCTTTCTCTCCACACATGTTCTCATGGGGTAGAGACACCCTAAAACCTAATAACTCCAAAGGAACTCCCGTTCTTGGATGTAGGCCAGTAAGTTGAGTGGAGATTCTTCTTGAAGTGCACTGATTTTGGGTGGGGGAAGCTGAATGCTTAAAAGGAAGGCTCTTCAGTAGTATTTACCTTCTTTGTTGGGACTAGTGTCCTAAATCTCTTAGAGTTCTCGTAGTTTGTAATCTTTGTAAAATATAAATTATTTACCCAATAAAATAATGAGTTATTCTATTTGTTTGTGCATTAACTCAATCCAATAAACTAAGATCCGTGATTATTTTATGTAAACTTCAACATGTATGTGGTTGACATACAAGATTGGATCATGTTTAAGTAATAACCAAAAAGGTCTATAGTATAGAGATAAGGTTGGGTGCCTTATTGATAATTTGTAGAAATACAAGCTGGTGTACTCTTTATTTGGAATAATTGGAGCAATCTAGGAGATGAACACATGGATTTAAGAATTAAATTGTGCAATATGAATAACTTTATGTTTATGTTGTTTACAAAAGCTTTTATCCTCAAAATTATGAGTTTTATACATTTTTTAATACAAGATATAGCTAAAATAAGCCAAAAACACCCAAAGGACAAGAGAAAGATGCTGCTAGAATCATCAAGGCTACATCATTCCAACGATCAACGCGTAGAAAGAACCAGGCGTCAAGAAGTAAAAGAATTTTTAGATGCATAGGTGGTGGTTGTCATGTCTACAAGCAAGTTAATGACTGATTTGACCAGGCCATGGCAGAGCCAATGAACTGATGACGCGATGAAGTCTGCACAGTAGCGCATGAAATTAAATGCAAAGGTGTTACACAATCATGAGACTACCTTTTTGGATGCCTATAAATAGCCCGAAGAAGTTCATGTTGAAGACATAGAGCAATTAGTGGGTGGATTTGTTATACTAATTTGTGTTTTAACTTTCTTTGATTTGTGCAGAAATCTTTGTTTTGAGAAGTACAATGTGTTTAGCCGAAAGCGTGTCTGATAGTTTATAAGAAAGGATAAGCAAGTTGAACTCATTCCTAACCCTAAAATCGAGAGAACATTTGGAAAGAAAAGTAAATCTCACCAAAAAAGACGTTAGCTTTACAAGGAAAGGAAGATGGCGGATCAACAGAACAACTTAGTGCTGCCTAATGGAGCCAATAATGAGGCTAACAATGCAATCAACAACGCATTGGCTCAAGCTCAAATCCAAGCTTAGATTCAAGAACAGATGTAATGTAAGCCCCGTACTTGTTATTGAGAGAAGGTAAGTAAGAAGAAATTATGGGGTAAGCAAGTAAAGAAAATTGGCCAAGTTGTGGGAGAGTGAAAATGGTTAAGTGTTGGCCATGTGATGAATGACCATGCGTTGAAGGATGTTTAAGCTTGACAAGAGTTGCTGCTGATAAGCATGCGTTGAAGAGGGCAGCTCGGCGGGGGAAGTAGATGTGAAGGGAGAAGGGTGCATTATGCATTAGTAGAAGTATGCGTTGAAGGCTACTATGTGCTATGCGTTGGCATTGCTATGCGTTGAGATGGCCTATGCATTGAAGGATGTTATGCATCGGACATAGAAAAGTGGCCGAGAGGGCCATGCGGTAATGGGCTATTCAGCATTGAGCAATCAGTGGCATAGTAAGTTGAGACTAAGCGTTACCGAAGCCATGTGCGGAAGGTTGCATTGGCAAATTCCAGAAGGAGGATGATGTTAGAGCTGGAAAGTTGGTGATTTATATTGACATATAAAGGAGTGCATCGAATAATTAAGCCTTTTTGGATATATTTTCAAACTCAGATTAACTCCATTTCGCAGACGAACAACAAGGAGAGGTAGAAGAAGGTGCTTATATCGAATTCGAGTAGAAATCAGATTAGTTTCATGATGATTTTGAAGCTGGAACCAGAAGCTTGATTATTACTGATAGATTTGGACATCAATCGGTATTTGAAGGAGAGTGAACCGAGGACGTTGAAGCTGAAACCGAAATTTGGAGGTTAGTAAGTTGAGTCAATTCTTAGCAACTTCCCAGAAGGATGTTTAAGCTAAATTCAAGCAAAAATGTGTTAATCTCTAGGAAGAAGCCAGTGGAGTTCAACTACTAAGCAAATCAAGGCAGCCGAAGTTATTTGAGAATAATTCTCAAACGAGGATGAGTCATGGTCCAAAATTTTGAGGTAAGTTAGGAAACTCACTACTTTATAAGATTGTAGAAGAAGGAAAGTTCTGATTTTGGCTGTAATATGGTTTTTAGCAGGATAAAGGAAGAGTTTGAAGGGCCGAAGGAAAATTGTGATATCAAGTGTCGCTAGACAGTGGTATCGCTAAGGAGCTGGAGAGTGAGCAACAGAACGGGTGTTGCTGATAAACGCAAAGGAGCTCTGTGTCTCACAACTCTCGTTGAAGTCTCGCTAGGTATCGCTCCTTAAGATAATATCGCTAGTCTAATTCATTCCGGTTTCGCTAGTGCAGTACTCAGTAGTGTGATTTTTGTTGGTAGTCTCGTTAGTGACAAAGAGTATCGCTAGTTAATGATATGCATACTTAATAATTATGAAAAAGGAGTTCAAAGGAAACCTAATATGAGAAATGTGTTTTACAGGCCAAGAAGAACTCGGAAAAGCATACAATCCGCTCGAGGCCTAAGACAAATCGTGAGTGGCTCTCCAATTTATCCAAGGATCATCATTAACAATGTGCAAGTGAAACGAATATATTATGTGAAATCCTGTATGTGTGTTATCTAAATGTGAACTACGGCCAAAGGACCATGTGTGAAGGCCTATGGAAATATGATATATGATACTCAATGCTGAGGGACCATGAGTAAAGGCACTTGAGAAATTGATAGAGATAGTTTCTAATGCCGAGGGACCTCGCGAGAAGGCATATAGAAACCAGTATATGATGGCTCAGTGCTGAGGGACCATGAATGAAGGCACTTGAGCAGTGAATTAATAATGAAACCCAGTGCTGAGAAACAATATGAGAAAGTACTTGAGAGTTGAAACACCGAGGAACGAAATGTGAAGGCGTATGAATATATGAATACTAGTAATTGAATTATGAGGTTAATAGTGTTGAGCTCTACTCCGTTGCTCATTAGATAAATGTTTATGCTATCTTGTTAAATGGCACGAATGGCCTAGTAATTTGTACTAATAAGCTATATAGTAGTTTTATGATCAGCATTAATTCAAGGATTAAATTGTACTTGATAGTTTAGTCACTCACTGGGCTTTAAGCTCACGCTTTCTTGTTCATTGTTGTTCGTTTCAGGTAGCGAGCGTGTCCGGGACGCCTAGTGTCAAGGTCATACTTTTTCAACCGTGCGGCACCATGATCCATGCTTGATCATGGTCAGCCTTAAGGGAAACACAAGTCCCAATCTACATTTTGCCCATTCTTTTTAAGTTTCGTCAGACCTTAAGCGAGACCCTTTCGTCCTCAACCGAACTGAACTCATGTGGAACTGACTTCGTTTGGTCTACACGTCACTTATACGTGCAATTTCCCTTCTTTCTTTACCATGATTCTCAACAACCCAACCCCCGCAATTCTGTATCGATTCGGAACCTTGCCGGGACGAGTTTAGACCCTTCATCGAGCCAAACAGGCTTATGATGCTCCACCAGGGCTTTCCGAGACATTAGACTACTTATTGAGACAACTCAGGCAAATACCGTGTCAACGGGGCTATCGAGTCCCACCGACGCTTTTGGATATCATCCCAAGTATCGAACCTCCAGCCCATGGGAAGGGGCGCAATGCCGGCACACCCGTGCCGTCCGACACTGTCTATTGAGATTCCATTCCCAATAGAAGACGCCCAAGACACTCATCTTGTAACGCTCGCCCACGCCATGACACACTCGTGTGCCACATGGTAGCTCACTTAGGCCGCAGGGCCCAGGGGTGGTGGAGAGCTGAAACCATGCCTCCTTCTTATAGAACATTCTAAACAATTTCCTCTTTGGCACCCATGCATATGCAAAGTGGCGAGTGGTCACTCACCAGCGTAGAGCGCTTGTCTGAATTCCGATTGACATGGAATTCGACTTGCTTCCATCTTCCATCAATATGGAACTAACTCCAGAGCCACTTGTCCAAACTCGCGACGAGACCCCTACTTCTGAGGTCATGGCCTGGGGCCCCACGTGGCCCCCACCGGGCTTGTCGTTGACACTGCCAATGGCACCAACGCTCGTCTTCTTGCTTGTTGTTCAGCTTGACATGCTTGCTCACTTATCTTGGTGTGTTGAATGATGCACCATCCTCCTCGGTCGCATCACGGCACTTCACTCGGCCCTTTGTCATTGCCAGATGTGTCGACGCCCTGGTGCGCCACTATACTGTCTGCACAAGTGGGGTCACAATCTACTATCTCAAGTTAGATTGTGACACCTAGCCTACAGAAGATCCTCGTCTGGGCTTACTTGGTTTTAGTTCTCAGGGATAGTTGTAAATACTCAGTCTAAGTACATATTTGTCATATATGATCATTGTGGCATAACGAGTGTGGGTTTGTACTGTATGCTGAACAAATACACTTGTATGATATATATTATGAGCTGAGGAACCTTATGTAAAACTAATGATTTCCTTATCATATTTCACTAGTAGAAAAGTTTGTACATTTGATCTAGTATTGAATTGTGTTTCAAGATATAAGATGATGTGTATGTGTGTAGGTTGCACCTACTCCTAGGTTAGGAAGGTAATCTAGGAGGGGGTGTGACATGCAAGCCCATCCAATCTTGCTGACCCATGATAGTAACAGACCCATTCGGGATTATGCGTCACCAGTCCTCTATGACTTTTCCCTTGGTATTATGCATCCAACTTTCCAGGGATTGAGGTTTCAGATGAAGTTGGTAATGCTTCAAATGCTCCAGACTGTGGGGCAATTTGGAAGAGCTTGGCGAGGACGAAGTTGGTAATGCTTCAAATGCTCCATACTGTGGGAGCAATTTGGAGGAGCTTAGCGAGGACCTTCATGCTCATTTGAAAAGATTCATAGAGATCTGCAACACTTTTGTAATCCCAAACATCACGCCAGAGGAGATCAGATTGACATTATTTCTATTTTCACTAAGAGATGAAGCTAGGCAATGGACGTATTCATTAGAGCTAGGTGAGATCACCACTTGCTCTCAAATGATTGAAAAGTTCATGAAAAAGTACTTTCCCCCTACTAAGAATGCAAAGAGAAGAACATATACAAATTTTCAGTAGAAGGATAAAGAGACCTTAAACGACGCTTGGGCTTGATTCAAAAGGTTGTTAAGAAACTACCTGCATAATGGATTCCCAGCATGTGTGCAAATGGAGATTTTCTACGATGGCTTGAACGAAGCGTCTTAAACAATTGCAAATGTTGTCGCAGTTGGCGAATTATTAGACAAGACCTACCCTGAGGCCAATGACATTTTAGATCGCATCTTTAGAAACCAAGAAGCATGGGAGGAAAACAGCTATAGTAGAGCCAGGAGACAATACAATAATACATCAGGAGCATAAGAGAATGACACAGTTGTTGCGTTACAAGCGCAGCTGACGATCATGACTAACCTACTGCAGACAATGACATTAAATCAGGTGAATGTAGGGAATGGCAATCAGATAAATGTAGTGAATCAAATGGTTGTGATTGGCTATGTTGGATACGAGGAGCCACATGGTTACGACAGGTGCCCATAGAACCCACAGTCTGTGTGCTTTATCAAGAACAACTCGTATTCCAACACCTAAAATTCTTGTTGGAGAAATCACCCCAACTTATTTTGGGGTGGTAATCACAACCAAATGGAGTAGCACAGCGCGTAGTTGCCAACTAGAGGTGGATCATTTGGATTCCACCAAGGACAACACAAACAAAATCAATTGCAAGGACAGATGCACCAGGCGTTGAGCTTTTCGTCTTCCATTGAAGCTCTTTTGGAGGAGTATATGCAGAAAAATGATGCTTTGTTGCAAACGTAGGCATCATCCATTCGTAACTTGGAGCTTCAAATGGAACAAATTGTAGGGGAACTTAAAAATCGACCAAGAAGGATCTCTTCCCAGTAACACAGAAGCCCCAAGAAATGTGAGGAGCTCAAGCAATTAGCAATGTCAAGCTGTGACATTGCAAAGTGGGAAGCCTTTAACAAAGTTTCGACCCTCGGAAAAAAAGAACCTAGTGACTCAAACACAAGATGATTCAGATGACCAAACAATCTATCAACCTACAACCAAACAACCTTCAAATTTTACTTAAGAATATCATGCAACGCAACAAAAACAAAATGATGTGCAGAGAGTATCATTAGGAAAATCTGCATCAACAAACACATCAACTGAGATACAGTCACCCCCTTATCCTTAGGATAAGGAAGAAACGTTGGAGCAGATGCCTTCCTATTTCAAGTTTCTCAAAGATATTCTGTTAAAGAAAAGAAGAATAGGAGAATTCGAAACAGTGGTGCTAACGCAGAAGTGTAGCGCCATGGTTAGAGAATGCATCCTCACCAAAATGAAAGATCTGGAGAGCACAATTCCCTGTTCAATTGGATGAGTAGACATAGGGAAAGTGTTGTGTAATCTAGGGGCAAGTATAAATCTAATGCCTCTATCTGTGTTCAAGAAATTAGGGATCGAATCGAGGCCTACCATTGTAACGCTACAACTGGCTGATCAATTCGTCATGCATCTAGA
Organism: Citrullus colocynthis; assembly: GCA_031780015.1. Lineage (NCBI taxonomy): Eukaryota > Viridiplantae > Streptophyta > Magnoliopsida > Cucurbitales > Cucurbitaceae > Citrullus > Citrullus colocynthis. The sequence goes on from QLSR01000076.1 coordinate 323,897, forward strand.
GGGAAAGATTGAAGATGTTTTAGTAAAGGTTGATTGCTTCATCCTTCCCGTGGACTTCATAATTCTGCATTATGAAGCCAATAAGAACATACTTATCATCTAAGGATGCCCGTTTCTATCAACCGAATGCACATTGATCGACGTCCATAAGGGTCAGATCATGATAAGAGTAAATGGTCAAGAAGTCATCTTCATATGTTTAAGGCATTGGAGTATCCTGGTGAACATGAAGAGTGCCAATCCCTCAACGCAGAGGATGAGTTTAAGGACAACAGAGAGCTTGATGAAAAAGAAAATAAAGAAAGAGAAAAAGGAGAATATATGGACACACAGCCACCTGAACAATCTTATGTTGTGGTCCACGCATCTTTTGAACCTTTGAATATAAACCCTCGCAACCAGCGAAGTAAATCGTCTTTGAAACAAGCACCAAAGCTTGAATTAAAATTGTTGCCCGCCCACTTGAAGTACGTATACTTGGGGGACAGCAACACCCTTCTAGTAATCATCTCTGTAGCATTATCCATAGAACATGAGTTTGCCTTGTTAAATGTCTTGACGAAATACATCCGAGCAATCGGATGGACGTTGGCTGACATTCGAGGGATAAGCCCCACATATTGCATGCACAAAATACGTCTAGAAGAATGAAAAGATAAATCTATTAAGCTGCATCGGAGGCTCAATCTAGCAATGAAGGGAGTTGTAAAGAAGGAAATCCTAAAGTGGTTGGGTGTAGGCGTTATCTTTCCCACATCTGATAGTAAATGGGTTAGTCCTATGCAATGCATCATGAAGAAAGGATAAATGATGGCAATCCCAAACAAAAATAATGACTTGTCTATCACTAAGTGGAGAATTTGTATGGATAACCGAAAGTTGAACGCAACAACCAAGAAAGATCATTTTTCCCTACCATTAATTGACAAAATGTTAGACAAACTAGCGGGAGATGATTATTTTTGTTTCTTGGACAGTTACTTATGCTATAATTAGATTATGATAGCTTCTGAAGACTAAGAGAAAACAACTTTTACATGTCCATATGGAACTTTTGCTTTTCAACACATGCCATTTGGATTATGTAACGCTCTAGGCACCATCCAGTGGTGTATGATGGCGATCTTCTCTGAATTTCTAAAAGAATCGATGAAGATATTCATGGATGACTTTTCAGTATTTGGAAATTTGTTTTATGTTTGTTTAGCAAACTTGGAAAAGGTGCTGAAACAATGTGAGGACACCAGCTTAGTTCTAAACTGGGAAAATGTCATTTCATGGTAAACAAAGAGATAGTCCTCAAACATAAGGTTTCCAAGAAAGGCCTGGAAGTCGATCAGGCCAAGATCAAAGTTGTGGAAAAACTTCCTCCTCCCACTAATGTAAAGACATTAAGAAGTTTTCTAAGGCATGAAGGTTTTTACAGAAAGTTTGTTAAAGACTTTTCAAAAATTGCACACCCTCTAAATGCATTGTTGGAAATAAACTAACCCTACTTCTTTGATGAACAATGTTTATAAGCTTTTGAAACACTAATGACAACATTGGTGTCAGCACCCATTTTAATTTTCCTCGACTGGATGCAGCCGTTCGAGCTCATGTGTGATGTGAGTGACTACGCTTGCGTTAGTTCAACGCAAAGATAAGGTGTTACACCCAATAGCCTACGCCAACAAAACGCTCAATGAAGCGTAAGAAAATTATACAACTATAGAAAAAGAACTGTTGGTTGTAGTATTCGTTGTGGAAAAGTTTAGAGCTTATTTATTGGGGTTGAAAGTCATCATCCACACAGACCACTCTGCGATCAAATATTTGATGACTAAGAAAGACGCCAAGCTAAGGCTAATCAGATGGATTCTTCTGCTCGACATGGAGATTATCGATAGGAAAGGAATTGAAAACAATGTGGTTGATCACCTCTCCAGACTTGAGAATGTGAAAATTGATAAGAAATAGCCTGATGTCAAAGCCAATTTTCCAGATGAGGCTGTACTCAAAGTCGACGACTCTCCCCTTGGTATGCTAATATCATAAATTTTCTAGTGTGCAAGCAATTTTCAGAAGACTTCAATGCACACTAGAAAAAGAAGTTAATGCACGATGCAAAGTTTTTTTATTGGGACAAGCCTCAACTCTACAAACGTGGGCTTGATCACATTTTCAGACTATGTGTTCCCGAAACTTTGTATCAACACATCCTCTCCTAGTGTGACGACTCACCATATGGAGGACACTTCAAAGGCCGACAATATTTAAAGATGCCAGAGACTTTGTGCAAAAGTGCGACAGGTGTCAACGCACGGGTAACATTTCAAATTAGAATGAGATGCCACTTACCTCCATCTTAAAAGTTGAACTTTTGGACGTTTGGGGAATAGATTTCATGGGCCTATTTCCACCTTCATACGACCACAACTACATCTAGTAGCTGTGGATTATGTCTCAAAATGGGTCAAGACAATTTCTTGCGCAAAGAATGATGCGGCGATAGTCTAAAAATTTCTACGGAAGAACATTTTTACGAGATTTAAAACGCCTAAAGCTTAATTAGTGACGAAGGTACGCATTTTGTTAATTGAATCATTTCAAAGTTGCTAATCAAGTATAACGTGCATCACATGGTGGCTACTGCGTACCATCCTCAGAAGAATGAGCAAGCAGAAATCTCCAATCGAGAATTAAAGAATATCTTGGAAAAGGTAGTCAATACTTCTCGAAAAGATTGGGTGTTTAGGTTAAACGAGGCGTTGTGGGCTTACAAAACAGCATTTAAGACACCGTTTGGAATGTCTTCTTATGCGTTAGTCTTTCAAAAATCCTACCATCTGCCCTTGGAGCTTGTACATAAGGCACTTTAGACCACCAAGAAATTGAACCTCAAGATCAATGCTGCTGGAGAAGCCCACAAGCTTCAATTAAAAGAACTGAAAGAATGGAGGCTACAAGTGTACGAGAATGCAAAGATATAGAAAGAAAGGACCAAATGTTGGCACGATCAACGCATCAGTAAGAAATCTTTGCATATTGGTCAGAAGGTACTCCTTTTTAATTCTCGTCTACATTTGTTTCTAAGGAAACTAAGAACAAGATGGTCAGAGTCATTTATAATTAAGAAAGTTTTTCCTCATGGTGCTGTAGAATTGACTATCGAAGATGGCACCAATGCGTTCAAAGTAAATGGTCAGTGGGTGAAGCCGTATTATGAAGATAGCATTGATCGAGATAAAGTCTCTGTTGACCTAAAAAAATCAATTGAGGAAAAGTTGGATGCCCCCTACATTGACCACGATCACAATTTCCAGGGATGCATCCCTAGTTTTGTGTTTCATTTCTATTTTATTATTTTAAGTTAATTTTCGCTTTCTTTCTAAGTTTCAAAATTTTTGCATGGATTGGCTGAATGATAATATTTTGAAAATCATTGGATTCATTGTCTTCAACTTAATTACATTAAAAAATCAAGGCGTTGAAACTAGAATTGCATGCGCTTAGAATATTTCGACGCCTGAGAAGATACCAAGGGTTGCAATCAGATAGGGCATCTGAAGAGACGCTTAGGCATGTGCTGTTGGACATAGACGTGTCAGACAACATTTATTATGCAGTGATGTCACGCCTAGAACCACGCGCCCGAAACCCTACTTAAACCCTTTTCCCCTACACTCTCCTCTTTCACGCTTTCAAAATCTCAAAACTTTCCAACGAGCACCTTGCAATTTTTGGTAATTTCCACGATTCTCAACCCTTTCTCCCACTTCTTAAACCTAATTTTTCTTCAAAATGGATTCCAAACACTCACCTTCTTCCCAAAAAGCCTAGCCGACCGCCCCTAACCGGCTAGTGTTGCCTCTTCCTCTTCCCCATCTCTGCCACATCGGAGCTTACTTTCGATCGCCTTCCAGTGCCCCCGACCTGCCAACAAGGGCATCTGCGCCTTCTCCACCCAACCAAGGCAGCCACCAATGTAAGCCCCGTACTTGTCATTGGGAGAAGGTAAGTAAGAAGAAACTATGGGACAAGTATTGAGTAAAGAAATTGGCCGAGTTGTGTGAGAGCAAAAGTGGCTAAGTGTTGGCCATGTGATGGGATGATTATGCGTTGAGAGTATGTCTGAAGCTTGACAAAAGTTGCCGCTGGTAGCCATGCGTTGAAGAGGGCAGCTCGGCGTGGATGCAGATGTGAAGGAATGAAGGTGCAATTGGCATTGGTGGAAGTATGCGTTGAAGGCCAATATGTGTTAGAAAGTTGGCATTGCTATGCGTTGAGATGGCCTATACATTAAAGGTTGGTATGCGTTGGTGCACAGACAGGGGCCGAGAGGGCCATCCGGTAGTCGGCTATTCGGCGTTGGGCAAGTAGCAGCATGGTAAGTTGAGGCTATGCGCTGTCGAAGCCATGTGCGGAAGGTTTGCGTTGGCTAATCAAAGAAGGAAGATGATGGTAGAGTTGGTAAGTCGGTAATTTATATTGATATATAAGTGAGTGCATCGAATAATTAAACCCTTTTGGACATATTTTTGAACTCAGATTGATTCCATTTCGCAGATGAACGACGAGGAGAGGTGGAAGAAGGTGTTTATATCGAATTCAAGTAGAAATCAGATCATTTTCATGGTGATATTGAAGCTGAAACTAGAAGCTTGATTGTTGTTGATAAATCTGAACACCATTCGGTATTTGAAGAAGAGTGAGCTGAGGAAGTTGAAGCTAGGACTGGAATTTTGAGGTTAGTAAGTTAATTTAATTCTTAGAAACTTTCATAAAGGATGTTTAAGCTAAATCCGAGCAAAAATATGTAAATTTTTAAGAGGAAGTAATCGAAGTTGAATGGCTAGACGATTCAAAGTAGTCGAAGTCATTTGAGAATAATTCTCAAACGAAGACGAGTTATGGTCTGAAATTTTGAGGTAAGTTAGAAAGCTCACTACTTTACAAGATTGTAGAAGAGAGGAAATTCTGAATTTGGCTGTAATATGGTTTTTAGCAGGATAAAGAAAGAGTTAGAAGGGAAGGAAGAAAGCAGTGGTATCAGGTGTCGTTAAGACAGTGGTATCGCTAAGGAGCTGGAGAGTGAGCAGCGGAACGAGTGTCGCTGATAACGCAAAGGGCTTTGTGTCTCACAACTCTCGCTGAAGTCTCGCTGGGTATCGCTCCTTAAGGTAATCTCGCTAGTCCTCTTCACTCCGGTTTCGCTAGTGCAGTATCCAGTGGTGTGATTCTGCTGGTAGTCTCGCTAGTGACAAAGAGTATCGCCAGTTATGAATAGTTTGGAAAAAGAGAGTCTCGGTGATGGAGTGAGAATGGTATATGAATATGCATACTTAATGATTATAAAAAAAGGAGTTCAAAGAAAACCTAATGTGAGAAATGTGTTTTTACAGGCCAAGAAGAGCTCGGAAAGGCATATAATCCGCTCGGGGCTTAAGACAAATCGTGAGTGACCTTCTATTTCATCCAAGGATTATTTTTAACATTCTGCGAGTGAGAACTAGTATGTCATATGAAATCCTGTATGCGTGTTATCTAAATGCAACCCACGGCCGAGGGACCATGTATGAACGCCTATGGGAATACGATATATAATACACAATGCTGAGGAACCATGGGTGAAGGCACTTGAGAAATTGATTGAAATGGATTCCAATGCCGAGGGACCTTGTAAGAAGGCATATGGAAAACCAGTACATGATGGCTTGGTGCTAAAGGACCATGAGTGAAGGCACTTGAGCAGTGGATTGATATGGAACTCAGTGCTGAGGGACAATATGAGAAAGCACTTGAGTGTAGAAACGCCGAGGGACGAAAGGTGAAGGTGTGTGAATATATGAATAATGAGAATTGGTTCATGAGGTTGAGTGCATTGAGCTTTGCTCCGCTATCTCTTAGAAAGATATTTATGTTATATTTATTGAACGGTATTGGTGACCTAGGAATCTGAACTTATAAAATATATAGTAGTTATTATGATCAGTATTAATTCAAGGGTTTAATTGTAATTGGATAACTCAGTCACTCACTGGGCTTTAGGCTCACGCTTTTTTGTTTATTGTTTGTTCATTTCAGGTAGCGAGCATGTTCGGGATGCCTAGCCTACAGAAGATCCTCGTCTAGGCTTACTCTGCATTAGTACTCTGGGATATTTGTAAATACTCAGTTCATGTACATGTTTTTATCATACATGATCCTTGTAGTATAGTGAGAGTGGGTTTTGTACAGCGTGTAGAACAAATACCTGTTATGTTAAATTATGTGTTGAGAAATTTGAATTACGAGATTATGTTTAAATTATGATGTTTCACTAGTATAAAGTTTTGTAAAGTTGATATGGTATTGATTCATGTTTTAAATATATGGAAACGAGTGTGTGTAGGTCGCACCCACTTCTAGTATAGGAAGGAAATCTGGGAGGGGGTGTGACAACTAATGATCCCCAATGTTACCCCCGTCTTCCCTGATTTCCTTTCTTCCCAAACATTGAGTTCACTACCCTTAGACCATCTGTACCAATAATCCCTCCACAACCCCTAACTGTTATGCACCCCAACAGTTCTAAGTTGGAGACTGCGTTGAGAACACTGCCGCCTACCTCTAGTGACCTAATAGGAGTAAGTGAGGCTATGAGACGAGACGAAAAGAATGTGGCAATTTGGCTAAGTTGAACTTCCAAGCTTTGAATTGCCTTACCTTGGCTTTGAATGGTGCTTGCTATAGCTGGGACCAAATTCTCCAATGTGGTAGTCCTTGATCTTGACTTTTTGACAAAGTAAGCATTATGTCTTCCAAAGATGATGTCTTTGCATTCCCCTCTCCATTGAATCCTTGAGGTGCTTGCAACACATTCTTGTTTACATATGAAAAATTCTCATGATTCCTCAAGTTGGGATGAAAATGAGTTGGGAATTGTTGTTGGCCTCAGTGTTGTCCTCTATCCACATAATTGGCTCCCTCCAACTCACTTGGTTCTTGTTGATTTGCCATGGTTGCGAGAGAAGCTATTGATGGTGGACTTGCTTGAGCTTCGCCCCCCTTGAGATAATTTAGATAAAGTATTAGTGAGAGAAGCCAATTGAGCTTATCTCATCCACCCCATACACTCTGGCGGGTTTGTTTGAAGATGATCTTTCACAAGGCCAATTGTATGATGTATTGGCCATGTCCGCAAGTATTGTGTAGGCTTCTCTGGCGGTCTTGAAGAATATAAATCCTCTGGCGGTATAGTTTCCAAGATAGATTTGGTGGAGCTTAACAATCCATTGTAGAACAATTGGATTTGCAACCAATCCGGGTAACCATGTTGTAGGCATCTGCTCAAGAGGTCCTTGTATCGTTCTCACGCCTCACATAATTGCTCATTTTCAAGTTGACAGAATGTGCCTATCTTCGTCCTTAATCTTTGTGACTTCGCCGGTGGGAAGTATTTGTTTAAGAAAGTTTGAGCAAGTGTATACCATGTAGTTATACTCTCCATAGGTCTAGTTTCAAGCCAATCATTCGCTCGATCCTGTAAAGAGAAAGGAAAAAGTCTTAGTTTTATAGCATTGTTAGAAACTCCATTCATCTTTACCGTCTCACATATCTCTAGGAAAGATCGAAGGTGCTTGAGAGGGTCCTCGGTGGAACATCTTTTAAAAGAAAGCTCTCGTGCCATTTGGATCAATCATAGTTTGAGTTCAAAGTTATTGACATTTATGGGCCTGTTTGCTATTCCAGGTTGGTTTGTTGGGAGACTTGGTGAAAATAATCCATTGCCTTTGGTGCTACTTCTTCCGCTATCTCACCCATTGGGTTTGGTTAACCTCTTAAGTTCTTCAGTTAAGTCCTATTAATCTCGAGATCAAATGGAAGAATATTAGAATTATCTCTTGGCATACACCAAAGCACAACCAACCAATTTTAGAAAAAGAAAAAAAAGTAAAATAAATCTGAGATTAAGGTCTATCAACTCTTTAAATGTTAAGTAAAAATACCATTACTTCAATCCCCGGCAATGACGCCAATAACTTGATGGGTGAAATTTGATGCATTCCTCAAGTGCACAGGTCAAGTTCTAATATAAAACGGTTTTAGTCCGAATATCTTATCCACTAGGAATTTAATTGGATATATTCACTTAGCTATTCAAGAATTGAATTGATTTTATCTAAAAGATGGAAATCGACTTTTGATTTTGAAAACAAGAGAACAAGAAAACAAGAAAAAATGAAAATTGAACGGATAAGAGTGTTCTAGGGTGTTGATGTCATTAATTACTTCATTAAGTCATACTTTAGGTTTTCATGGAAGTATGTGCAAACCATATGCTTAAGTCTAGAAACTAATATTCGGATTACTTTCTCTAAAAAACAACCCTATCTTATGCAACTTAGTTGATTACTAATTTCTTGAAACCAAGTTAAGAAGCATAGCATTAAGATTAGTTATGATCAACTTTCTCTAATAACCTAACTATTTTCATGAAAGATTAGTAGAGTTTCAATGTTAGAGATCCAATTAGATATACAATTACTCAATCATACATCTAATGTAACACTTATTGATGATCGTTCAATAAAGAATAAGCACAATAACATTGAAAAATATATCATTTAACAACATTCATGAAAAGTACTAAGTCATTGACATAAATCCATAATTAAATCATTCAACACCCGAAAACAATGAGTTTAGCCACACATAGTCATCAAATACATATTTGCATATGAGTTCTCAAGCATGAAAGGAAAAGGGAAAGAGAAACTTAGGAAGAAAACCTCTTGAATTGCTTCCCAACGTTGAACTCCTTCAATATCCACTTGATGGTAACAAACTCATACCTTTTGGGCTCTCTTTTCTCTCTAATTTGGTGTGCCTCCTTTTGGGGGCTCTCTTGTGTATTTTCTTGATGATTTTTTGATGTGTAGGGTTGCTGAGAACCTTTCAATATATAGAAGCGGCTGCCCAAAATCCTTTAAAAAAATCAAGATTTTTCAAAATAGAAAAATTGGCGTCACTGCGCTCTCCAAGAGCGCAACAACGTTGTCCGACATAAAAGCCTTGTCTCAATGCTGCGACGCTTCTTGCCCCAACGCAACGGCACCCTTCAGCAGCGACGAGATGCTCAAACAAATGCTGAATTTAGGTGCTCTCGGGTCTAGAGGGCAACAACGCTTTCAGTTACGCTGTCCTGTTTTTATGGTTTTTCCATTTCTTTTTTCAGTTTTGGCTCGTTTTTGGCTTAGTTTGGTTCTTTTTGCTTTAGACACTTAATTTTTTCATTATCACTTGAAAAACACTAGCAAACACATTAAATCTAATAAAAACATCTCTAAATCCAAGGCAATAAAAGCACATTTTAGGTGCTTTTCAGCAGGAAAAGAGAAAAAAGTAAGGCCTTCAGAAGCTACTGACGAAGAGATGAAGGAGGATGTTGCGCCCCTCAAGAGAAAATCTGAGAAAAGAAAAGAGGCGGGCACATCTAGACGCTTGGAAGTTATTGTTGCCGCATCAACAATTGAGCGGCTATCAGCCCAGGTAGCCAAGAAAAGTAAGAAAGTAAATGAGGGCCTTTTCTGCCTAAGTGAAGATGCCCAGTCGATCATCATTTCTGCAAAGAAGTTGAATAAAGAGATGAGAGTAGGGAGGGCTTGAAGCAAGAAAAGAAAGTAAAATTGCCGCATAAAAGCCATAGCGACGGAGTTTGAAAGAGAGATGCAAGAAGAGATGTGGAATAACTATCCAAAGCCCAACGCATCAAGAAAAATGTAAAGATAAAAGAAGAAAAGAGGAAAATAGTATCAAAGGTAGCCAAGTCCAAAGCCAAATTATCGATGAAAAAGAAGCAAATAAAAGAGGTGACCAAGCAATCAGCCCTGAAGATAAAAGACATAGGGGTGGGAGAAGGAAGTAGGACGCCTTCTAGTTCTACAATAAGGAGAAGTGAGAAAGGAAAAGAGAAAATGGTGGAGGAACCATCAAAGGAGGCAAGCAAAGGCCGCAAAAAGCAATTCAACAACCTTCATTTGGCTCTTGCTCGATGTTGGCTACCTCCATGCACCCCATATTTGGTATGTCAAAACAAAGATGAGTGTCCTGTCCAAGATCAGCGAAAATTAAATAAATTGCTCCACTGTAAATGTAAAGAATTTAAAGATAAGTGTGATAAGAGCTTAGTTGTGCAAGGGTACCTGCTCGATGTTGGCTGCCTCCATGCACCCCATCGTTGGTATGTCAAAATGAAAGTGGGTAGCTCGGATCAACACATGTCTAATAACTATTATACTTTGGCTAAAAATAAAATGTCATAAAAAGAAGTTTTATGGAAATCGACTTTAAAGCACATTACTGAAATGAGGAATAAGAATGACTGGAAATGAGTAAAGGTATTTTGAGTATAAGCTTGTCGCATCTAAAATTAGGAAATATTTTCTAGGCATTGATTAAAAAAGATTTTGTGAAGTCAATTAATTGTTGATATAAATTTAAAAACCTGAAAGCATGTTGAGAGATTTAGCTTTTGCACAGATTTGAGTGGTGGATCACAATAAATCTTTAAATAAATACTTGAGAACAAGAATTATTCTAAATTTCGGGGTGTGATAACTTGTAGAAATACAAGTTATTATACTCTTTATTTGAAAAAATTGGAGCATTCTAAGAGATGAATGTACGGATTTGGGAATTAAATTGTGTAATATGAATAACTTTACGTTTATGATGTTTACAAAAACTTCTATCCTGGAAACTAAGAGTTTTATACCGTTTTGAATGCAGGATATAGCTAAAATGAGCCAAAAACACCCAAAAGACAAGAGAAAGATGCTGCCATAATCATCAAGGCCACATCATTCCAACGAACATGTCGCAAGAACCAGGCACCGAGAAGTAAAAGAGTTTTCAGACGCATAGATAGTGGCTGTCATGTCTACAACCAAGTTGATAACTGATTTGACTGGGTCATGAGAGAACCAATGAATCGATGACACGATGAAGTCTGTGCAGCAAGGCATGGAATTAAATGCAAAGGTGTCAGACAATCATGAGATCATCTTTTTGGATGCCTATAAATAGCCCGAAGAAGTTCATGTTGAAAACATAGAGAAATTAGTGGGTGAAAACTCTACACGAAGTCTCCCTCAACCACCATCACCACCTTTTACCCCGAGCTCTCTTATGAGAAGATTCTGAGTGAAAGTTTAGGATTGTCTCTCAGGGAGTGAGAATCCATCAATTTCCCTATGCAAAATTGTATCAATGGCCACCATCTCAAGCCTTCAAGAAGCAAGATATCACCATTGGCGGCTTGACATCCTTTATTTTCATTTTTCTATCATTTTCACCTTTTTTACTTGTATTATGATTATGCCAACTAAAAGACTTGCATTTTCTTTTCTCTCTTTAGTTCATTTATAAAGCATGTTAATTTGATGTTTATCCAATTCTCTGTTATTGGTTCTTTGTATTTTTTTTGAAGATTTCCAAAATGAAAAATATTGGCAAAAGACAATTAATCCCTTCCACGGAGAATTCAATTCCTTCATGTTGATGATCAACCGACTCGGGAAGGCCCTTCTTATAGGATGCTTGACCTAAGGGAGATTATATTGGATCCACAGGTTATAGAGCTGCTAATTCGACTAAACCAAGTCTGTTTAAGATCTCCATCGCAACTCAATCAAATGCTGATGGCATGGGCTCGGATGATGGAGATGGTCCTGCCCCCATAGAGATATCATCGGGAGGAGAAGATATGGTTGGTTCATATGTTGTTCCACTAAAGGAGCCGAAGGGCAAGGTATGCTTTTTTTTTTTTTTTTTTTTAAATTTCATACTAGTTATATTTATACTTGATATCTAATATTTATTTGTATGCAACTTATAGACTTGGATACCAACGTCATTCTGTTGTCTCAGACTCCAATGGTGGTCCAGAAGGAAAGGACCACAAGAAAGAAGTGGGCCCCGTGAAGCTGTTGGGATTGGTGCCCTAAATCTCATGGATCTTGTAGTTTATAATTTATGTAAATATAAATTATTTATTTAATAAAATAAGAGGCTTTTTATTCGACATTAAGATTGCCTTTTACTCAATCTAATAAACTGAGATCTGAGGTTATTATATGTAGCTTGAACAGTATGTGGTAGACATACAAATGGATCGTGTTCAAGTAATAGGTATATGGATAAGGTTGTGTGTCTTATCCTGGTGACACCGCGGATATGCCCACTTTTAATTATTACAAGAGTTTGTAAGTGTTACAAACGATTTAGAAGAATCAGTAGAGATGTTTATGGACGACTTTTTAGTATTTGAAAATTCGTTTAAAACCTGTTTAACCAACTTGGAAAAAGTGCTGAAACAATGCGAGGACACCAACTTAGTTCTAAACTGGCAAAAATACCATTTTATGGTAAACAAAGGAATAGTCCTCGGTCATAAGGTTAAAACATTAAGGAATTTCCTAGGGCATGCTGGCTTTTATAGAAGGTTTGTTGAAGATCTTTAAAAAATTGCATGCCCTCTCAGCGCATTGTTAGAAATAAACCGACCCTACGTGTTTGATGAACAATGTCTAAAAGCTTTTGAAACACTAAAGATAACAATGGTGATAACGCCCATTTTAATTGCCCTTGATTGGACACAATCATTTGAGCTCATGTGTGATGCGAGCGACTACGCCATAGGAGCTACATTAGTTCATCGCAAAGACAAAGTGCTTCACCCAATAGTCTACGCTAACAAGACGCCTAATAAAGCACAAGAAAATTACACAACTATAGAAAAAGAGCTGCTGGTGGTAGTATTTGCTGTAGAAAAGTTCAGAGCTTATTTATTGGGGTCGAAAGTCATCATTCACATAGACTACTCTACGATTAGATATTTGATGACTAAGAAAGATGCCAAGCTAAGGCTGATGAGATGGATCCTTCTACTCCAAGAGTTCGATGCGAAGATGATTGACACGAAAGGAACTAAGAATAATGTGGCCGATCACATCTCCATACTTAAGAATGTTGAAATCAATAAGAAATAACCTGAAGTCAATGCCAGTTTCCCAAATGAGGTTGTACTCAAAGTCGAAGAATCTGCTCCTTGATATGTTGATATTGTAAACTTTGTAGTGTGCAAGCAATTTCCAGAAGACTTCAACACACACTAGAAAAAGAAGTTGATGCACAATGCGAAGTTTTATTATTTGGATAAGCCTCAATTCTACAAACGGGGGCCTAATCACATTTTCAGACTATGTGTTCTCGAAATTTCGTATCATTGCATCCTCTTCCAATGTCATGATTCACCATATGGAGGACACTTTGGAGGGCAGCAAACAGTAGCCAAAGTTTTGCAGAGCAGATATTTCTAGCCAACACTATTTAAAGATGCTAGAAACTTTGTGCTACAATGCAACCGGTGTCAATGCACAAGAAATTACCAAGTCGAAATGAGATGCCACTTACCTTCATCTTAGAAGTCAAACTCTTTGACGTTAGGAGCATAGATTTCATGGGACCACTTCCACCTTCAAACAACCACAACTACATCCTAATAGCTAGGGATTATGTCTTAAAATGGGTTAAGACAATTTCTTGCGCAAAGAATGATGTGGCAATAGTTTAAAAATTCTTACAGAAGAACATCTTTACAAGATTTGGAACGCCTAGATCCCTGATTAGGCATGAAGGTACACATCTTGTTAATCGTATCATTTCCAAGTTGCTAATCAAGTATAATGTGCATCATAGAGTGGCGACTACATACCATCCTCAAATAAACGGGCAAGTAGAATTTCCAATCAAGAGTAAAAGACTATCTTGGAAAAGATAGTCAATACTTCTTGAAAAGATTGGGCGTCGAGATTAGATGAGGCATTGTGGGCTTACAGAACAGCATTCAAGATGCCTCTTGGAATGTTTCCCTACGCATTAGTCTTTGGCAAATCCTGCCATTTGCCCCTTGAGCTTGAACATAAGGACTTTAGGCCGCCAAGAAATTGAACCTCAATATCAACGCTATTGGAGAAGCCCGCATGCTTCAATTAAATGAACTGGAAGAATGGAGGCTACAAGTGTACGAGAATGCAAAAGTCTATAAAGAAAGGACCAAGTGTTGGCATGATCAGCGCATCAGTAAGAAATCTTTGCATATTGGTCAGAAAGTACTCATTTCCAATTCTCATCTACACTTGTTTCTAGAGAAATTAAGAACAAGATGGCTAGGACCATTTATAGTCAAGGAAATTTTTCCTCATGGTGCTGTAGAATTGACTATCGAAGATGGCACCAAATCGTTCAAAGTAAATGGTCAGTGGGTGAAGCCGTATTATGGAGATAGCATTGATCGAGATAAAGTCTCTGTTGACCTAAAAAAATCAATTGAGGAAAAGTTGGATGCCCCCTACATTGACCACGATCACATTTTCTAGGGACGCATCCCCATATTTGTCTTTTATTTCTGTTGTATTCCTTTAAGTTATTTTTCGCTTTCTTTTTAAGTTTCGAATTTTCGTTTGGATTGGCTATATGATAATGTTTTAGGGAAATCATTGGATTCATTATCTTTGTCTTCAATATTATTACATTTGAAAATCAAGGCATCGAAATTAAGATTACTCACGTTTAGAATATTTCAACGCCTGGGGGGAAATACTAAGGGTCGCAATCACATAGTGGAATCTAAAGGGACGCTTAGGTGTGCGCCGTCAGACACAGATGTACCTCAAACACATTTATTGTGCAGTGATGTCACGCTTAGAACCACACGCGCATCTTCACGCGCCCAAAATCCTACTTAAAGCCCTTTCTCCCTCATTTTTTTTCTTTCACACTTCCAAACCCTCTCAAAATTTTCGAGAGCTCTCAAGTTTTTTTGGTGAGTTCCACAGCTCTCAACCCTTTTCATTCCACTTCCGAAACTCACACTTTCTTCCAAATGGCTTCCCAACACTCTACTTCTTCCCAAAAAGTCCAGTCGGACGCCCATAAAATGGCCAACATCGCCACTTCATCTTCTTCTCCTAAACTGTGTCAGACCATCTTTCCGATCCTCTCCCACGCCGACCAAATAATAGGGTCAATTACACCTTCTCCACCATACCAAAACGACCCTCGGTGATTCCCAATGTCACCTCCATTGTCCTTAACTTCCATCATTCCCAAACCATGCATTCACCTGCCTTACGGCCTTCCATACGAATCATCCCACCACAGCCCTTCACCTGCATGCGCCCCAACAGTTCTGAGTTACAGGTAACGTCAAGACCCCTGCCGCCTAACTTTAATGACCTGATAGCAATTAGTGATGCGGCGAGATGAGATGAGAAGAGTGTCTTTGGAGAGATTCTTGATACATATCATACGAGGATTGGTTGGACGGGTTGGTCGACCAACCTCAGAAGAAGGAAAGATTGTTGCGTGGGTCAATCCCTACGATGAGTGGCCTTGAGGAGTCTCAACAAGAATCATTTGACTCCGATGATAGACCCATTGGATCCATAATTGCTGTAGTGGAGAAGAAAAGGGTTGTAGAAAAAGAGAAAAGAATAAGGCCTTCAGAAGCTGTTGATGAAGATGCGGGGGAGAATGTTCTACCCCTCCCCGAAGTCATTGTTGTTGCATTACCTGTCGAGCGGCTATTGGCCCAAGTAGCCAAGAAAACAAAGAAAGTAAAGGAGGGCCTTTGCCACCTGAAGGAAGACACCCAATCACTCATCTCTGCAAAGAAGATGGAAAGGAGATGAGAGAAAAAGAAATCAAGCAGGGAGGCTTGACACAAGAAAAGAAGAAGATTGCCGCATAGATGAAATAGCAGCCGAATTTGAAAGAGAGATGCAAGAAGAAAGTGATGCGGAATGGCTAACCAAAGCCCAATGCATCAAGAAAAATGTAAAAAAAATGTAAAAAAAATAAGAGAAAAGAAGAAGAAAGTGACAAAGGAGGCAGCAAAGTCTAAAAAGCTACTAGAGAAGAAGCAAATAAAATAGGCGACCAAGCAGTCGGCCTTGAAAATAAAGGATGTGGAGGTGGGAGAAGGGAGTAGGACACCTGCCAATCCTAAAATCAAGAGAAGTGAGAAAGGAAAAGAGAAGATGGTGGAGGAACCACCAAGGAAGGTGGAGAAAGACTACAAGAAACAATTCAGTAATCTCCATCTGAAGATGGGATTTTTCTCAAAATCAATTGAGTCGTTCGCCTTCATCATCCAATCAATCGACGCGTTGGGATGGTGCCAGTTCTATGAAGGTGCTCATATTATCCAACCCCGTTATTCAGACATTCTATGAAGGAAAGCTCCACAAGGAGCAAGATAAAGTCAAAATTGGTCAAGTAGTAACCCCCTTTGAGGCTTGGGAGATCAACGGGATGTTTGCGTTGCCAAGCGACTCAGAGGTTAAGGGAAACAAAATATGGAATCTTCTACACGGGCATAAATGGAAGAAACCCTAAAGCTAAATGCCAAACCGAGGTCTAAATGGAACACATCCCCAAAAGGCTTCAAGACCTTGGCGCCTACCTGCCTGACGCCTGAAGCTCACCTATGATTATACTTCATCAAGAGGTCCTTTCTTCCAACAACGCATGATGCCACAATCTCAAGAGATAGAGTAATGGCGATATACTGCATCATGCAGGGAATTCAATTGGATATTGGTCGCATCATTGCACCACGTGGGCCTTCTACAAACCAAGAGGTCAGCTGTTCTTTCCATCCATCATGACGAGATTGTGCTCCAATGTGTGCTTCATGGAAGGCAAGCCAGAAGTTGCGGTGAACGGGGTCATCACCAACCAAGTCTTGAGAAGGCTGTTGAGAGACTCATTTGCCAGAGGCTGCCAAGACAAAAAAAAAAAAAAAAAAAAAAAAAAAA